>MCJB01048652.1:194336-242249 GCA_002018475.1 Nicotiana obtusifolia | reverse complement strand
GGGGGGGGGGGGGAGTCTGGATAATAAGCGGGAATTCTGTTGGTTGCTTGTCTTTCATACTCAAGTTAATTGATTGCTGCTATATCTTTGTTTACTGTAAAAAAACAAATGAACAAGGAAACTTGTCTGAATATGTGAACCCCAACCTCCCCTTTATGGGAAGTTGAAGGAAGTAACCAGGAAGAAAGCCAAGCAGTGATGAAAATAGAAGTGAAGAGAGAGAAACGTACTCATGATGCTTGTTGAGTATGTGTTCTCTAGATCATAACTTGTATACTGGGATTGAAATAATTGCTTTTTGCTAGCAGCCTCTCTACCAGGCAGCCTCTCTACCAATCACCAGCACAAGGTAGGGGTAAGGTCTGTGTAGACACTACCCTTCCCAAACCCCCACTTATGGGAATATACTGGGCGTGTTGTTGTTGCTAGCTCTCTTTCGTGCAGCTACTTGATGCTCTCTTTTTCAGGATTCTGCGTCAGAAAAACCCACAGAAGAAGGACCATCATTTTCTATCACCACCAAAGATGTGTCCTCTGACACTCTTCAGTCATCCACTGCTGGAAGCATATCACCGTTTTCGATAGCTGAAGGCCAGCGGTGCATGTCGCTCTATTTTGCACTGTGTACTAAGGTTCTTCTCCTTAGTTTGGCTATTGTTGCTTGTCATTGAACATTTAGTCCTTGTTCGATGATCATACTTCTATAACCTAACAAATGCTTGTCTATGTTGCTGAGCAGAAGCACTCACTTTTTGGCCAAATATTTGTTGTATATAGTCGTGCATCCGAGGCTGTACAGCAGGTTTGCTTTAAAACCTTGATGACTTTCTGTTAGAATTGTGTTCACAGCTTCATTGGTCGTTCCTAACCCTGCTTCACCTTAATTTTATGTTGAACATACTAAGAGCTGCTAAATGTTATGCAGGCAATACATCAACAAATCCATATGCTAGTTCGGACAATTGGTTCTTCATCTGAGCTACTTGAGATCATATCAGATCTACCAAGTGGAAGTGAAAAGCTATTGATGCAGGTCTTGATGCACTTCAATGTCCAGTTAATGAAAGCTTGGAAGAAGAAATACACTCTTTAACATACTTATTTTTGTTCATAACTAAGGTTTTGCAAACGTTGACCGAGGGGACAGTTCCTTCCTTACAGTTGATAACTACTATCAGGAAGCTATATGAGACTAAAGTAAAGGTATCAAGTATGATTATAGTTGCTGACAATGACTTCTTTTGTTGGACTGCTATATGAAGTATCTACAACAAACTAACATGCTTTTTTAATATATTAAAGTAATAGGATGGTTAGTTGAGTAGTGGCAACGCTGTTTGTTGATGAATCCGTACTAATAAAAAATTCCAATGGTTTAATGTTATGAGTTTAGTCTGTATCTTAGTGTCGTAGTTTTCCATTCACCTATTAACCTTATACTTCATTGAATTGTTACAAACTTATGGAGGGCAATTGTGTCTAATTAATATCCTTTTTAGATGGATAAAAATTTGATATGCTAATTATATTTCTCAGAAGTTTAATATGGTAGTATTTGGTATTTCCTAATGAGGACATACCAATTAATTTTGTTCGTGGATGATTTTTGAATTATTGCAAAAGCTTTTCCAAAAACTTGCTGGTTTAGTTCTTCCGAGAAGTTTTTGCAAAACTCTTTCACGAAGCCCTTCCATTTTGGTCCATAACCCAAATTTAAGTTGAGTAACAGTAGGAAATTTCATTTGAAATATTTCTCCTAGGAGTAATGTCGTTGAAAATGTTTTAGTGAAGTAAAATAGACGATCTTCGGTGGCATTTATCTACTTCTTTCCCCTTTTAGCAATACTCCCCTTATATAGCTTTAACTTGTTGGAGCATATTATTCCAAGCACAAAAATATTGAATGAAAATGGGAATGAAATAACAAAGAGAAAAGCCAAAACCTAGACCGTCCTTATACATTTGGTGTCAAAAATTTGTTGCTATCATGTAATAAGTACTTGTTTAACCTACCTATATTGGGCAAGTAAAAAAAAAAATGTAAATCAGAAGTTACTAAACAAAGTGCTTTGTATAATAGTCAAATGAAGTGGTATTTTCTAAATTGGTTGTTCTGCTGGTTATTAAATGAAGTCTTAAAGGATAGGTTTTTGCTAGAATCCTTGTAAGGAGAACAAGGATAGGTTTTTGCTTTCTTTTGGAATCTGAAATGGTTACCAGCACAACCTTTGTGCTGGGCTTTCTAATTTAACTGTTACCTTTCTCGAAACAAAAAAAAAAAAATGAAGTCTTAAAGTTATGTAACTAAAATAGGAAACTTGAGTTTTGTCTTTTAGCATGTTACAATGGATTTTACATTTATCTTGAATTTTGTCACAACTGTTGGAGACTAGGTGTTATATGGGTTTCAAGTCGAAATGTTCAACGGAAAGACTTTTAGACGCATACAACTTAGTAACTTTATCTGTGTTTAGTGCATGGTTTCCTTGGCTAATCAGTAGAACTGATGGTAACTCAGTGGAGGTAACAGCAGCATTTCTCATGTAGCTTAGTAGATTCTTGTTCTCTGTCCAAAAGCTAAGATTATGATGTGATCAGTATTTGATCCTCTAAGTTCGCTTTCGTGCTTCACAGGATGTTGAACTTCTTATTATGATACTTCCTTTCCTGTCAAAAGACGAGGTACTTATCTTTTTTTTTTCTCTATGGCCTATTTTGTACAATTTTCTTCCCCTTGTCACTTGCATTTTCTGTGCATCCGCTGCTGCAAAGTTGCTACATCACTTCTCCCTTTGGCTTAATTTATGCTCAAGGAGGTGATTATACGTGCACAAGATAGGGAAGTTATGGCTGTAATAAGAGAGTTTAAATGGTCTATGCACGAGGTGGTTATTCCAAAATTAGATGTTCATTGTTTGTTGAACTGCAAAAGAAACTCCTTGAAAAAACTGTGGCAGTGTTAGATTGTTCTTCTTTGCTTCAGTCTTTGTGGTTTTCCTTTTGTTTTGGCTTTTTTCTTCTTGGCTTTATGTCATTCACATGTTTCTGTTATTTTCTAGTTCTACTTCCCTCTTTCTTTGATTTAGTTCTTGCATCTCTTTTTTGTCAGGTTTTGCTGCTTTTCCCACATGTTGTTAATGTTCCATTGGATAAATTCCAAGGTGCTCTCTCTCGTATTCTACAGGTACTCATTTTACATTTCTATCACCAATGTCTCTTACAAGGGCTGTTATGTGTGGTCCTTTTATTTCCTATCTTTTAGTCTGTCTTTCTTTGAGGGAGAGGAGGCGATTCTTTAATTATATGCAGTACTCTTCTCTGTTTTTTAACACCCACAGTTGATTTGATATTCCTTCTTACTTATTTTTAATACTGTGGCTTGGTATTTATATTAATGACTGTTTGCTGTTACCTAGGCTGTAGCCCCAAGCTTCATCTCTCCTAAAGTTTTAACTAAGATTGGTTCTCAAGGTGAAAATGCTAGAAGATATTCGGTCTTTTGGTGCATACTCACTATTGACCTGCTTTAGTTTAGAGGCCATATTATGTGTTATCTCCTGATGCCCTGTTATGTCTAGACAACTTATTCTATTTTCTGGAGTTTGTGTATGATATATGTATAAGAGCTGTTTGCCTTCGTTGATTAAAGTTCTGGATCTGCAAGTTTGAAAATTTGTAAATGATGTGAAAAGGCCTAAAAAGTCTGAACTTGACTGGGAAACTGTTGAAGTCATAGGTTTTGGTGGCCAATGTGAGTATTTAATGAAAATTGAACCACATATTCTACCTTGTTGAACTTCCAGAGTTGTTTTAACTAAGAAAGTTTTTGTTGAAAACATGAGTCTCTATTCTTTATTAAAAAAAGAAATGGGAAGAGAATCATGAGGTCTTAGGTTCAAATCCCAGTAGAGGCAAAAAACACTAGTGATTTCTTTCCATCTTCCTAAGTGTTGGTGGGCACAATCACTTAGTACCTTGTGTTGGTGGGAGGTAGCAGGTATCCTGTGGAATTAGTGTGCGTGCAAGCTGGTTTGGACATCACGGTTATAAAAAATAAGAAATCATTTCAGTAGTATTTTTCTCTCACAATTGATCCTTACATGGGTTCGAAAATATTTGTACAGGGATCAGCTCACTCAGGTCCTGTGCTAACTCCTGCTGAAGCATTAATTGCTATCCATAGGATTGATCCTGAACGAGAAGGCATTCCATTGAAGAAGGCATATTTCTTTACCCTCTTTGACTTCCGTACTCTTCTGCGTTTTCTTGGAATTTTGCCACTTAGAGGTAATATTGACTTTGCAGGTCACAGATGCATGCAATGCTTGTTTTGAGCAGAGACAGACATTCACGCATCAGGTTCTTGCAAAGGTCTTGAACCAATTGGTATAGCTCCTTTTTTACTCGTCCATTTCTAGCTTCAACTCTTCTTTGAATCTGAAATCTGGATTAATCTGAAAGAATAAATATATTATTCTTTCTGGGGGCAGGTCGAACAAATTCCTCTTCCGTTGCTGTTCATGCGGACGGTAATACAAGCTATTGGTGCTTTTCCATCTCTGGTAAGATACATGTGTCGGTCATGGTATCTTCTCCCGGTTATAAATGCACACATAATGTGATGAGTAGCTGTGTGAAATAATTAAACCAGCTTTTGCAGCTTGTAGTTCTTAGATAAGAACAATGCTAGTATCTTTGCTTATGCTACATTGCTAGGAGATGATTCTACAGTTATCCTCCACTCGGTGGAAGGCTTGTAATTTTTCTTCCTGATAATACTATAGCATCATAAAGTCTATTGTGTATAAGTCATGTCTCATTACTGTGTGCCTGAGTTCCCTTAATAATGTTGTCGCAGGTGGATTTCATAATGGAGATCCTCTCTCGTCTTGTTAGTAAGCAGGTATGTACTGCCTGTATTTTGCGAGCTATATCAATGCATAGTGAAGTCTGACATATTTGTTGTCCAGATATGGAAATACCCGAAGCTGTGGGTAGGATTTGTGAAATGTGCCCTTTTGACCAAGCCACAATCTTTCGGAGTGCTGCTTCAGGTATGCCTGAGCTGTAGAAGCTAACTATGTTTCTCCTTCAACTATCTTACCATTGCGATTTATGTTACAAGTCTTGGCTTGATTAGAATTTATGTTCTGTTTGATCTAATGACCTTCACAAGGTTTAATTAATCAAATGCTTGTAAACTATCTGATATAAACAAAAATGTGACGTTGCCTAATAAACCGACTTTAAGATCTCCACTAGTTTATTTATTTATCCTAGCACAACGAATGCCATCTGCACTTTAAACTTACTCTTTTATCATCATGCTCAATGAGATAGTTTAAGCGAAATTGGGTTAGCAAAAGCAAAGCCTTCAAATATTAAGGTAAAAGTTGATGCTGTATGTTGTTGTAACTGACGCTATTTTAGACATTTGTATGCACTCTAGCCGCTATTTGATCAGGTAGTTTTAGGATAGTTTTAATTTTTGACAATAAATATATGGAGGTCGCAATTGCCGAGGTTCTGTTCTGACGCAAACTTTTAACAATCTCCTCCTAACATGCATTTTATTATGTTCTAAAATGGAACTTGGGCTTCTTTCAGTTGTTTACACTTTGAACCTTTCAAATCTCACTACTCTTCAAAAGTTTTGTAATCTTAAATGCTCCAGCGCTAACATTATTGTAAATTTGTAATATGAAATTTGAGGCAAGCCAGAAGTCACCTTCTTAATTTGGCTTTGTAGTTCCATATGAAATTGTTTGTTCCTCATCATTTATGTTCAATGAAAGAAGTGAGCAAACATTGTGATAACAACACGATAGGGGATTCAAGAATTACTCAAGAAAATTAAGAAACGTGCGGAAGCTAAAAGAAAATAGGGAAACGAAAAAGAAGACAGAAAGTAAAGATAGATTGAATTCAAGAAAGATTTTCTTGAATTCAGGAAGTCTATTCTTGAAGTTGAATCCTAACAACAACAATTAGCTATCGAAGAACTAATCGCCTTTGATAGGAAATTAAAAACAAGAGATAGATTGTGAAACCCGACTCTTTAGAATAACAAGAACAATAATAAGCCTAAACTTATCACCTTTCTTGAATACCTAGAAGTAATCTAAGATTTCGAAAAGGGTTTACTCTTACCACCTTAAGTTGAGTGTTGAAGGTTGAAGAATAAATCCAAGAGTAGCCACACACAAGAGTGCAAGAAAAATCTCACAATTTTTATTGATATTGTCTATAATAATCTAAGTCTAAAAACAAAGAAGGGACCCCTTATATCGGTAGGAAGGGTCACGAAATTAAGACTAAAATTATAAGGAAATAAAGTCCTAAACTACTTTGGACAACAAGTCCAACTACCTTAGGAAAAGGAAAATACTAGGAAGCAAAAACCAAGTCATTCTTGGAAAGTAATTCCAACAATCTTTGGAAAAGAAAAACATATCCTTAACTAACTAGGAAAGCAATAAATATAGTCCCAAATATATGGAAATAAGTCTCAAACCAATCTTGGATAGAATCTTGGAAATCTTGGAAATCTTAAAAATCTTGAAGGAAATTTGGAAGCAACTTGGCACCAACTTGCACTCAACCTCTAGCACGCATATGTACCCTTCTTGGACATCAAGTAAGTCCTTATGTTATAAAACCGTGGCTTTATGTAGGACTTCATGGGCTGCAAATTTGGATACATTTTATGTGCCAAATTGGTCCAAAAGTGGATTGACTAGGACCTTCTTCAAAAGATGTCTCTTGGGATCCAATCCTCCTCTTCTTGGACATAAATTTGGGCCATAAAACAATTGTAATACCTAGCCAATTCATATCCTTTATCCTTGAGCTCTTCCTCCCAATTAACAACTTCTTTATTTGCACTTGAAGTCTATTGACCTTGTTTTGCAACTCTTTAGCTTGACATCTTGTTAAATGCCGTCTTTGAGATTCCAAAGCTTCATCCTTGTCCCTAAATAGATTTGAGCTTCCTAGGAAGCTATCACATTGCTCTGGGTTGTCTGGAGCTTGGAGAGTGGGTGGTAGGTGGGCTGTACATGGTAGATTCGGTTTTGAGCACGAACTTGTTGAAAGTTGTTTCTTTTGCTTATGTTGCTGGTAAGACCATAAAGAAGTCTAAGCTTAACTTTTTCCTTCATGACCTTGATATGCTTTCAGCTACCTCCAGCTCAGCTTGAAAATGCATTGAGTAGAACGCCTGGTCTCAAAGCTCCTTTAGTTGCACATGCAAACCAACCACACATAAAATCTTCACTTCCAAGGTTCACTTCAACAGTCTTTACATGTATATGACGAGGATTATTACTCATCTCTATTGAGGATATATACTGCTGTATTATTTTAGGTCTGTCTTAACGGTTCTTGGAATTGAATCGGATGCTCAAGGTTCAAGTCAGGCACCTCCCAACCAGTCTCAGACAGGTGATATGGGCAATTCTGATAAGGAGGCACTCGCTGAGAAATCCAGGGAATCGTCAATTGCCAGTTAATTTGGCCTGTGAGTTATGGGCTTCTCCTGGGGGTGGGTACTTCCCATTGTTTCCCTCCCTTTGCTCTTGGTCCTATTTGCTTCAATATGCTCACTGAGCTCATCTCTTATCAGATCCGATGCTGAGATTTGTGCTTATATTGTGGGCATGCTATATATCTTAAACTCCAGGAGTCTTGTTGGTTCTCCCTCTAGAAATTGCTACTCGACAAAGCTCTCGGTTTCATTCTTTCAAGTATCAGGCAGGCTGATGCGAACATGGTCCTTACATTGCGTAATGGGAATCAGTTTCATGGATCTTTTCTGGTTCTGATATGAGGTTGTAAAAATACCCTCAGCCTTATAATGGCGGCTTGGTTGTGTTGCAAGTGCTTTTTCCTGTAAAGGACAGCCTTGGACTCCCAACCACAGGTGTTGCTGCTTGTACGGAGTAACAGTTGTATTTGAGGATTATTCTTATCGCTTCCAGAGGTTGCTCAGCTCGACCTTCTGTATTTGGTAATTAGGAACTAGGAAATTAGGGATTTCTGATAACTGATAAACAGGTGTTCGTGTTTGTATATTAACTTTATCCTTCAATCATCTGGCATTTTAGCAAATTTTAGGAGAGATGGTAACCTAAATGTGATCGCCTGTAAGAACTTCCTTGTTTCTGTGAGAGAGATTTTGACGAAACGCTTATTCAGCTGAATGGGACAGATAGTAACTATTCAATAGCTGAGCAGGATAGATTGTAACCATAAGGGTTGTTTGGTTCGAAGACAAGTTATACATGGATTAGTAATGCATGGATTAATAATACATGAATTAATAGTATCTGAGTTATTTGTTGTTGGGTGTTTGGTTCATTGCACTAAAATTGGCATACAAAGTATCGTCTAAATTATTTGTTCACTTTTTAAATTAAAAATAATGAATTTAAGATTATATCCTAGGATATTTGGTCTTCAAGGCTTCTTGGAGAAAGGCAAAAGATAGTGTTGTCTTGTTGGTGCTTTATTCATGTATAGCGGATTAGTTATTCCATGTTGGTGGTAGGATAAGATACTATATCATTTGGTGTTCAAAATAATACATTGATTAGTTATGCTATATTTAAAATTACAACCAAACAATATATTGATTCAATACAATTTTTTATGCCATGATTAATTATCTTATACACCGTACCAAATGACTCCTAGATATTATTACGTTGTACCTTTCTGCAAGGTATTGCAGTAAAAAGTAATGAAACAACATGAAAGTCTTTACAAGACGAGTTGAAGTGTCGCATAACTTGTTGCAGTTCAATTTTCCCTCTTTGTTTGAAGATACGGCTTTTCTTTACGTATCACTGATAACCTGAAATTGCATGAGCAAAAAGCTTGGAGATCTTCTCTTTATTTGCTAAATTGCGCACCATATTAATTTGATTTCAAGAAAATGACGTGTTCATTTCATTTTATCAGCTCAAATATGGGAATAAAGTCAGAGAGGGATATGTCACATGAAAATGTATTTGCCGGTGAAAATCGTTGGAATTATATGAAGCTTCGCATCTATTCCTTTCTATTCAAAGGATATCCATAATTTTATCTTTAGCCGTCAACTTATAGCAACTCTTTTTGTTTTATCTGGGGTTGGCTCTGGCCATTCCTTGTCCTCAATTATGTGAAGGTCAAACATTACCAACAACCACCTCCTAATACCAACCTCTCCCCCCAAAATAGAGAAAGAAAATTAAAGGAAATTGACGGGAATGCTCGGCCAGAAATAATTACTCGAAAAATCTATTTTAAAGGCATTGTACTTCATAACTATTTAGAAAACAGTATTTACATAACATAATACCTAGCAGATAGCAGGTACTTTCATTGTATACCTTCGAGGTGTACAATTCACATTTTATATACCTTAATAGTATAAAAGAGTGTGATTCTAAGTATAAAAATGTGTTGTACAATTTTTAAATGTAAAATTTTTATGTGGTCCAAGTTTTTACGACACTCATTAAGTTTGTACCCACTTAATTTTTTAAAAACTGATATCAATTTATGAGTAACTTCATATACATATACTTTTCTCTTCTTCGTTGCTACTTTCTTCTTCTTCTTCTTTCAAATTTGAGCTCATTTGGAGTAGATTTGGACATTGAATCGTGTGTTGGAGTGTTGAAATTCGAAGAAGATGTTTATGTTTCAAAACTTAAGATTTAAAATCTAAAGTCATTGAAGAGATTGAGCTTACTTAAGATTTAAATTTTTGAAGTTGCATTGAAGGGATTGAACTACTTACGATTCAAAATTTCTGAAGCTGCATTTGAAAGATAGAAAGAACTTCATATTTGATATCTAAAGTTGTTCTAAAGTTACATTGAAAAGATTGGACTACTTCAAATCCGAGCCGGTATAACTTCAATGGTGCCTCCAAAAGTGCGTATACATATAAATGGAGCCTGAGTAGTCCTGTAAAATTCCTAAAAGTAAATGACCTTTGGGCTCTGGAAGCCAAGCCCAATGAAGGACAAAAAATTGGGCCTGGAGGCTCATTCACCATCCGGCCCAATACATAAAATTCCAACTTGGATTAATAATTAATTTCCTCTGGTACTTCACTCAGAAAGGAAAGGCAAAAAGCTCCGTCCACGCAGGATCGCCGGAGCCTCGTCGGAAAAGAAAAAAAAGCATGGGGGTGGACTACTACAAAGTACTTCAGGTGGACCGCAACGCCAAAGATGATGACCTCAAAAAAGCGTATCGCAAGCTCGCCATGAAATGGCACCCTGATAAGAACCCTAACAACAAAAAAGATGCTGAAGCCAAATTCAAACAAATCTCTGAAGCCTACGATGTATGCAATTACATTACACTCCCCCCCAATTTTCCCAATTATTTTCTAATTTTGTTGTTAATTCCAAAAAAAAAAAAGAAAGAATTTTTGTACAATTATTCCAATTTTCATGTATTCGATGAGTATTTCCTAAATTTGTAGTTACTTCTTGAAAAAAGAAGAAGATATAGATCTCTGAATTTTCATGGGGTTCCATTTATTTTTATATTCTAAGTTTGTAGTTAATTTTGAAAAAAGAAATTCTGTAGCCTACAATGTATTTGCATGCCCAATAACCCCAATTTTAATGGGTTCGATTTTAGTTTTCCAAATTATCTTCCTAAATTTTGTATTTTAAAGAATTTTGATGTTGATTGCAGGTGTTGAGTGATCCACAGAAGAGGGCAGTGTATGATCAATACGGAGAAGAGGGGTTAAAAGGGCAGGTGCCACCCCCAGGTGCCGGTGGATATCCAGGCACATCAGATGGTGGGGCGGGTCACGGGTCGTTCCGGTTCAACCCGCGTAGTGCTGATGATATATTCAGTGAATTTTTCGGGTTTTCAAGCCCGTTTGGTGGTGGGATGGGAGATATGGGTGGTGGAAGGGCAGGTGGTTCAAGTTTTCCTAGGGGTATGTTTGGTGAAGATATTTTCACTTCTTTCAGGAATGCTGCTGGTGAAGGTGCATCAAGTAATGTGCCACGAAAGGCTGCTCCGATTGAGCGGACGCTGCCTTGTAGTTTGGAGGATTTGTATAAAGGAACCACCAAGAAGATGAAGATATCCAGAGAAATAACTGATGCTACTGGGTGAGTTTATAAGATTATACCTGCCGTATAAAAAAAGATCTCTACTTTTTTCCCTTTTTCTTGAATAAATTGTTTTAGGTTGGTGTAGCAGAGACAAAAATACTATAGGTGATTTCTTATCATTTGGCTAAGCCTTGGTGGATAGAGTTACCTGGTACCTATGCTGGTGGGAGGTAGCAGGCTACGTTACTTAGATCTTGGGTGGGATCTAGAGGTCGATCCTTCATAATCTAAATGTTAAGATTCGGGGATATGGATCCAGGTACGACTATGGATGTGGAGTTAAGCTAAAAATAATTCAAAATCTAGATCTATAAAAAATATCCTAAATTATGAGAAATATTCTGTGAAAAACTCATAGGTGGTGGGGTGCAACCTATAATTCAATCTTCCATTTTGAAAATTTCTCCGTCTCTATCTCCACAAGATAGGGGTAAGTTCTGGGTACACACTACCCTCCTCAGACCTCACTATGTGGCTTTGGTGTTGTTTGTATTTTACGAATTTCTCAAGTTGTAGGCACTACACACTAGCGTACAATAGCTAAACTTCAATCTTTCACTTCTCAAATTTTTGCATGGAGTCAAAGTACCCGATCTCAATTGACCAACCCGGTATGAATCCCACACCCTTACCAGTACCAGTGTCGTGTCAATAAGAGTCCGCGCAATGGTACCTGATGGAATAGTCAACGTGCATGCAAGCTGGGCTGGACACTGCCATCATCAAGTTTTAGATTGGTGTTGCCAGGAGTCGGACTAATAGTTTGTGTGGGGGGGTAAGAGCGAGATCTGGAGAACATCCATATGACAGATTGGTCAGTACTGGAAAAAAATTAACCTGACTAGAGTGGTAATGGATATGAAGAATTGGCGTATATCTTTTGGAGGTGGTCACAATTGAGGGTGTATCTTCTGGAGATGGCATGCTAGCGATGGTAACTGAATCATTCATGCGCAGCGTTAACTTAAAAAGAAAGATTTTTAATGGTATGATCTTAACTAATCTGATTGAGGTCTAGCTGATTGATTCATACAAAATGTTAAATTTCCATGGAGTGACTATTATTGAGTATTTATCATTTTTTGTTTTTACTATGGGATGATCTGAGTGGAAGCTACTTAATGAGTTGGCTGAATTGAATGCCTTCGTAAATGATGTTTTTCTCTAAAACAGGAAAAAGATGCTGTTTCAACGCTTGAATTAGTTGAAGCTGCACTTAAACAGTCTGTGCTTCTGCTTCTACAAATTCATCATAAACTCATTTTCCTCCTTCATTTTCTGCATTATGGATATTGACAAAGTAATGCCAAGTTTTCATGTTGGCATATGCACCAATCCATTTCTTTAGGCCTGGCAATCAGCTACAAAACTAACATAAAGGATAAAAGAAACTGACTATGATCTAAGAACCTTTATCAAAAAAGATACTCCTTTTTTTTGGAACAGGTAAAAGGGTGTTGTATAGTACAAAATTAGAAACCTGGCACAAAACTAGTGCCTGGAAAATTACAAAGTTCGAAACCCTTCTGTACAAAAAATGAAAAAACATACACTATTCTTTTTAGTGTTTGCATTTCTCGTTAAAAATGATCTATGATATCATGGGTTAGTAGCATTGGTGGTGTTGAGTAAGTGACCTCACTGTTTGCGCCAGAAGGAGGATAAATAATCACTGTCTGAATGAGAGTATACTGGTTAACCAGCCCAAGAGTGTGCGAGAAGCGCAGATATAAAGCATCATTTTAGGGAAGGACCCTTATGATTTGACTATACATGGGTCCCACTTAACTTAGGTCCCACTTAATTTAGTTATTACTGGCATCGAGTAGAGGTTACTATTGAAAATAGTTGATGACATAGTGATTTGACTTATGAGATTGCATTTTACCCTAGAAAGGTTATGCAGCATGTGCCCGGGGGTTAAAAAGTTGGTTGCTCATACTATTTGTCTTGTTCCCCATTTGCTTTTGCCCCTTTCCTTTGCTTATGTTTGGTACTTTGGTTTGATTGGATTCTGAGATGTAGGAGCTTTACCTCTACCTTTTTTTTGGGATAAGCAATTAAGAGCTTTGCATCTTTCGTTGAACCCAATATAGTGAAGATTGAAAAGCTGGTTATGACATTGTGCAGGTAGCAGATTCCTCTACTTTATACTAATCGAGTACTCAGAGGATGTCAAGTTTAATATGTTGTCAGTATTCAATTACGTAGTACCTTTGGTTGCATAATCACTTTCCCTACTAGGAACTGATTGGTGTAGGGCAAGTTCCGAATAGGATATTAACTTCGGAAGAAATATAAGCTTTTCACTTTTCTTTGGATTGGTAAACACATACATTGTCATTTTCTTTTGATGATATAAAGAGTATAACTATAACATATATATCGTCACTTTGAAGCTTGATGTTAAGTTGCTAATTTTCCTTTGAGTTGAAATTAGCACATTCTGGGTGTGCCAAATGACTACTTTGGTGAATTGATATTGGTTGCTATTGTTAGCTAAGTTGCTCGGATTCCGGTGCACGTGTCCGATACGGGTGTGGATCTAGAGGTCGGATCCTTCATAATCTAAATTTTAAGATTGTGGGGTAGGGTTCCAAGTACGGATACGGGCGTGGGGTTTTGGCTAAAAATAATTCAAATATCAAATAGAGTTATAAAAATATGCTAAATTATGAGACATTATGTGAAAAACTTACATGGTGCTTGAGAGTGCAGAAAGTTTCTCTTTTGTTCTCAATTTCATCCTAGCTTTTGTGTTGATATCAGAAATCATTTATCTGTCTCGAATTTCTCCGTCAATCTTGGTCAAAGTACCCAAAATCATTGACCAAATTTGATACGGATCTCATACCCACGCCCACCCACGTCGTGTCGACATAGGTGCGGCATTGAAAGTGAAGAGTCCAAGCAACTTAGATTGTTAGCTAGACTTATCCTAGTCATGGTTATTCATGTACATTAGATACTTTTGCAGCTCTGCTGTTTCTACAAGTAGGTTAAACTTTACCTTTATCTGAGATTTTTCATTTTTTTTCTTGATTTATAAATGGAAATGCAGGCCATGAAGCTTTAGATAGGTAATAATGTCGATTGTAGTTCGGGGAAAACTTTGGCTCTTTATTCATTTATTTATTTATTTATTATTATTTCGTTCCTGTTTGGTGTGCTTTAGAAGTTTATGAAGCGATTGGAACAGTCTTTTCTTTTAGGAAAATAGTTGAGGCGAAATATACGTGCTTAAGATATTTAAACTACCGAAAACTAGCTATCTTTGCAATTTATGCAATGCACTAGGTATAATAAATCATCTGCAAATTCTGTGCGCTCAGTTTGGAACATTTTGATTCCACTATATTTCTATTTTGTATGTGAGTGTGTTACCTACTCATTCTAAAAAAATTAGTTCATTGCACCAGATTGCTGCTTTTATGGCATTATCTAGAGAACTAGTGCAGTAAATCTATTTGAAAATTCGTCGGTTCTCTTCTGCTTCTCTTTCTTTTCAATCCAGTCAACCTGAAGTTTTGGATTCTCACATTGCAAAGTGCTTTATGCCTCTTTCGGGAGGCGCAGCAGGTGCTTGGATTCCTGCTGGTTACGCTTCATGTTTTGGTGTTTAATGTTGAGTTATATTTGTCATTTTTCCCGTCATGTTGAGGATTATTTTGGAAGATCATTAACGGATCCATTCAACCCTGATAAAATTATTTAATCCTCTCATAGTATTGTTGTGTGCACAGGCGACCCAGTACAACTGAGGAAATTCTGACAATTGATATCAAACCAGGATGGAAGAAGGGGACTAAGATAACATTTCCGGAGAAAGGAAATGAGCAACGAGGCATAATTCCCTCGGACCTGGTCTTCATAATCGACGAGAAGCCGCATAGTGTCTTCAAGAGAGATGGCAATGATCTCGTTGTCACCCAGAAGATCTCATTGGTAGAGGCTCTTACTGGATATACTGCACAAATAACAACGCTCGATGGTCGGAGTCTAACCATGCCGATTAATTCCATCATTAGTCCAAATTACGAAGAAGTTATCAAAGGAGAAGGTATGCCCATTCCTAAGGAACCTAGCAAAAAAGGGAACTTGCGAGTGAAGTTTAACATCAAGTTCCCCAGCAAGCTTACTTCTGAGCAGAAAGCTGGCATTAAGCGATACTTAACATGATTATTGACCATTAGCACCTAGAGTTTTATTTGTCAAATGCTACTACATAAGCTTGCCTGTCTTTGCTTTTGTTGGTCATGCAAAGAAATGTACACACTGTTCATTTGTGGATTTCTTCTGAAACCCTTAGTCCGTTATTTAAGTCTCATTTTTTCTGAATCTCTCTTCTTTTTCTTTATTATTATTATTTTTTCCTCTTCCATGCGTATTACTAGATCTAACTAATCTAATGCTCTTCCCCTATATATATCGATCTGTGGATGAAAGGTATTCGACTTCTGACAACATTTAAACCAAATGCGCAAGTACAAGATAAAATCAACTCAACTTTCTTAAGCTTATGCTCGTCATTTCCAAGTAGAGACTTGGGGTTTGGTTGAGTTAGAATTTCATTTGAAATTGGTTGATTCCCAACATAGATGCACTTTTTTCCTTATACATATGAGCTCGCATAATTGTAAGTAGGGATGGGATGGTCATGGTTCAGTTTGGGTTGGTTTTCCCCTGAAAAGAAGCTAATTCAGTTAAGTTGGTTTTTGAAATATCGGAATCATATCAAAGTAATTAAGTCTATTTTTCATTGGTTTGGTGGTGTAGGGCGAGTAAACAAGAAAACAATTAGATGAATACTTGAATAGAGAAAACAAGTGTTCTATAGAGAAATCTAAAGCAGAGAGTTGTTACTCACTTCTGGATGATTTACATGGGTGGTTCTAAAGGGCTATTTATAGGCCACCCCACGTACTAGAATCTTTTCATTACTGAAATCAAATGTAAAAAAGAAGCTAAAATCCACAAAATCCTTCCAATGCAATACCAATCAAGAAGGAATTTCTCCAAATTTCATCGTTGGATCTGATTCTCTACTTGATTTTCTGCATTAATTATCCCCTTCTCAGGAAAAGAACTCATCTTCGAGTTAATTGCCTCTTTCGGATAGAGTGGTTTCTTAGATGGATGGTAAGGTGAAAGGTCAACTACATTACAAGTCTTGAAAATCTTTAGAGCGTCCGGCAAATCGGCCACATAAACGTTGCCATTGATTTTTTTAGGATGCGATAAGGACCATACTTTTGTAGAGGAAACTTGTTATAAGTGCCTACCGGAAACCTTTTCTTTCGCAAAAATACCATAACATCATCTCCTTCAAGGTCTGCACTCAACCATATTTATGCGCAACCGCTTTGTACTTAACATTAGTCTCTTCAAGTTTTTACTCTGCTTGTATCCTGCACTTGTTTGGCCATGTGAGTTGCAATTATGCTGGATCCTGGAACCTATAGAATCTTAAGCTAGTCTAGGACATGTCGTGGGCATTGGATATAGACAATGGAAAATGGTGACTTCCCAGTTACAATTATAGGCAAACTCAGCTTGGGATAATGCAAAATTCCAATGTTTAGACTTGTCTCCATATATATGCGAGTCAGATTGCCCAAAGTTTGATTGAGAACTTTGGTCTAGCCATCCTCCTGTGGTTGAGCATTTACTGTTGAACTTCACTGATGTATCAAATATTTTTCATGGAAAAGTCCATAAATAGTTCAGAAATCGAGTATCCATACCAGAAGTGATTGGCTTAGGGACCCATGTAGGCGACCAATCTCTTTAAAAAATAGTCTTTAACAATAAAAGCATCTGCGGTCTTCCTACAAGGAATGAAATACATTTTCGAGAAAAGGTCCACCATTAGAAAAACAAAATTCCTGCCTCGCCGTGTCCGCGCTAATCCAATAATACCTCTATTATACTGCAGAAATTAACTTGTCTGTTTGAAGGTGTCCAGCTATGCCTCCGCCATGTAAATCTCTAATAACCTACTCATGCAAGGAGATGAGAGGAATGCATATATAGCTTGTTACCTTTCATAAGGAACCCTTCAGAAATGCGGAAATCATCAATAACTTGCGTAAGCTGACATTTCTCCCATATTCCTCCAAGATCCTTTTCATCCTCGTAATTATCTTTCAAAAAATTAAATCCAACAATCTCAAAACTGAGAGTTGTCATCAATGCCGCCACTCGTCGACCTAAAGTATCAACAACTAACTTTGTTATGTGCTCTGGACTTGTGTCAAGATCGATAAGGAAACTTCTCCAGAAAAGGGATTCATCTGGCATGCATATCTTGACTAATTCTTCTCTGGCTGCCAAGGTATTCTAAAGCTTGATGATCTAGAGAATAAATTCTTTGCCAAGAAGATAATGCTCCAGTGCTTCAGAGCCCGTATACTGCATAAAATTCCTTGTCATAAGTAGACCACTTCAGTCGCGTGCCACTAAATTTCTCATTGGAAAAAGCCACTGTTGCTTATATGGTGATAACACTATTCCAATGCCTACTAAATTAAACTTGCATCACACTTCATTTCGAAAACTTCTTTCTCAAAACTCGGCAAAGCTAAGATTGGAGCAGTAGTCAGCTTTTCCTTGATAATCTTAAAACATCTGTTTGCATCTTCATTCCACCAAAATTTTCCTTTCTTTAAGAGATCAGTAGCCACGATCTTACTGAAATAGTGAATAAATCGGGCGGTAGAAGGTTGCTAACTTGTGAAAACTAAGCAGTTCACTCGTGGTCAGTACACTTCATTTGTGTTCTTCTCAATTGAGAAAGGAACTTTGTATCTTTCTATCACTTGGATATTTCCTACAGCTTCGCTCCATCCAATATAGTGCTGTAGTGATTTTGATGTTTCTCCAGCTTCTTAATTAACAATACTTTTTTCAATAATTAATATTTTCTTGATTATCACCATCAATTATCAAGTTACAGATGTTATCATTGATTGTACACCTGATGAGAAGGAGTTGGAATCTCTTTTTTCTTTAGAACTAGCATCATATTAATTTCAGACTGCATAGATTTGTCCTTCATCAAAATCCTCGTCATTCCTGTCACCATTAGGCCCACATATCAACTCATCACCATCTTCATTGTATTCTCTCCGCTTTTGATTTCCATTCTTTGTGGGGCATATCGGTTCGTCTGTGTTTGCTCTTGTCTTCCTCTAACTGGCTTTTATCATCGAGAAACTTTTCGACGAAACATTTCCAATTTGCCTTCTTCTATTGTATTATTATCTTTGCCTTTAACGCTATATTTTGTGCTTCCTGACATTTGCCATCAAAAGTAGGAAGATCTCTACCTTTAGACGAAACTCCTCAAACCGAGAAATTTGTATGCAGTTTGACGATGATGTACACCTCTTTCCATGTTGAACAACTTAATTAAGATGTGCATCTAATTATTGATTCTTTGTCGTTGACGTGGACGAACATGGTCTTGCAATTCAGCATGTGGTGCTTGGGCAAGTTCGCCTTGATCTCCTCTTTGTATTAAGAACATTTATATGTAGATTCATCTCTCCCAATCTACGATCAAGATATTCCCGCATGGCACCAAACTCTTTGTATGGGGTCGAACTTGGACCGTTTGCGTAGGGATAAATTGGGCTCGAGTTTATACGTTGGTATCAACCATAACTACTGCTCGATAGGTCGGGATCGAGAATCAAAGATCGAAGGTCGAGACCGAGCACCATCGAATCGGAACTCGAAGCTATGATGCCCGTGATGAGTTTGTCGAGGTCGATTATGGGAAATGTCCTAGGGTAAAATTATCAGATCTGCATAACGGAAGGACCGGAAATCCCATGATACGTAAATATCTCGGCGGGAATCACGACGTCAATCAACAAAACCGTTGAAATTAGTAAATCAAGGGATATTTTACCTTGTAAATAGATTTTTATCTTGTATAAGAATTATTCCCCCCTTATATAAAGGAGTAATGCAATTGTACAAGGCATCTCACGATTCAATTATCAAAATATAGAAAAAAAGTCTGCTTTATTATCTTTTTATTCGTTTGACTCATATTTGTTTATCTCGAAGAAATCAATCAAGGCAAAGACTATTCAAGACTTGTGGTTTGCATTTTTTTCAATTTGTTTATTGACTTTAATCTCTGTTTTATTCTTCATTATTTGTATCAAACCAAATCACGTGTCCTTAAAATCACGTACAAATTTAATTGTTATCCGAAGCTAAGGGTAAACAGTTTGGTGCCCACCATGGGGCTAAGGATAATAGTGAGCGTTTGATACAGTTTTCTGTCACACAAATTATTTTACACTTGCTCTGTGAAGTATCTTTGATTTCAGGTTACAGTACAGCTATGTCGCACTCACAATCTGTGCCTTTGTACGTCGATAATGAATTTGATCATCAAGGTGAAAACAACAACATAGCACCCGGTGATGAAGTTTCGGTCGACGCTAATTCACAAATGGCGGTCGATGTAGATCGAACTACTGGTCTGTCAAACAATGTTCGTGGAGAACACCGATCAACAACTCAGGGTCCCCAAAATGACGAAGGGGACGGGATCAGCCTCAGAATGATCTTTAACATGTTGCAAGCCCAGCAAACGGCCATCACTCAACTACAAAATCGAAGCCAAATATCGAACAAAGTTGAGTTCGGCCCTTCTCGGGGAACCGTTCCGGAGAATGAACCAGTCGCAGATGAGCCGCACGAAGGCTGATCGAGGGCAAACTCCGGGATCATGAGAATGCTCGAGGAACTAACGAGACGAGTCGAGTCTGGTGAAAAGAAAATCGAGGCTAACGACAAAAAGTTGGAAACATACAATTCCAGGGTGGATCAAATCCCAGGAGCACCCACGATATTAAAAGGCTTGGATTCCAAAAAATTTGTACAAAAACCTTTCCCGTCAAGCGCCACTCCAAAACCAATACCCAAGAAATTTCGCATGTCGGAAATTCCCATGTACAATGGGACAACCGATCCAAACAAGCATGTGACCGCATACACATGCGCTATAAAAGGAAACGACTTAGAAGACGACGAGATCGAGTCCGTTCTTTTGAAAAAGTTCGGAGAAACGGGGCCATGACTTGGTATCATAACTTACCCCCTAATTCCATTGACTCTTTCTCTATGCTTGCAGATTCCTTTGTAAAAGCACACGCAGGCTCTATCAAAGTGGAAACGCGGAAGTCGGACCTGTTCAAAGTCAGACAAAAAGATAATGAGATTCTCAGAGAATTTGTATCTCGTTTTCAGATAGAGCGGATGGACCTGCCACCGGTCATTGACGATTGGGCCGTTCAAGCCTTCACCCAAGGGCTCAATGCTCGAAGTTCAACGGCTTCACAGCAACTTAAACAAAACTTGATAGAATATCCTGCCGTCACATGGGCAGATATACATAATCGGTACCAATCGAAGATCAGAGTCGAAGATGATCAACTTGGATCCCCTTCGGGATCTATTTACCCCGTCAGGACTCATGATAGGGTTGGAAGGGAGATTTATCGGGAACCGACACTGAATAGAGATCGACATTGGCCATATCATGAGGATAAAAAAATCACGACAGCAAGGCAGGACTCCCCGAGACGCGAAAGGAGAAACGATCAAGGTCGGAATAACCGAGGGCCCATGATGAAAAGCAATTTCGAGAGAACCACCGGTCACCAAGAAGCACCGCGGTTATCGGAGTACAATTTCAACGTTGATGCGGCTATTCTCGTATCGGCTATCGGCCGCATCAAGGACACTAAGTGGCCTCGACCGTTATAATCGCATCCGGCCCAAAGGGATCCTAATTTGATATGAAAATATCATGGTACACACGGACACATGACCGAAGATTGTCGACAATTAAGAGAGGAGGTGGCAAGGTTGCTAAAAAACGGACATCTACGAGAATTTTTGAGCGATCGAGCAAGGGATCATTACGGAAACAGAAATAAACAAGCAAACCAAGAAGAGCCACAACACACGATTAATATGATTATCGGTGGAATAGATGCACCTCAAGGTCCGATGCTGAAGCGCACCAAGATATCCATCACCTGGGAGGAACGCACTCGAGATTACGTGATGGAGGGAATTTTACCTTTTAGCGAAGAAGATGCAGAAGGGATCATGCAACCTCACAATGACGCGCTAGTGATATCTGTGCTTATACACAGGATTAAAGTAAAGCGCGTATTGGTCGATCCAGGTAGTTCGGCCAACATAATCCGATCATGGGTTATAGAACAACTCGGCCTGATGGATCGAATTGTCCCTATAGTCCGAGTACTCAATGGATTCAACATGGCGTGTGAAACAACAAAAGGCGAGATAACGTTGCCGATAAACACTGCCGGTACCATTCGAGAAACGAAGTTTTGCATGATCGCTGGAGACATGAGATACAACGCTCTATTCGGGAGGCCATGGATCCACGACATGAGGGCCGTGCCTTCAACACTGCACCAAGTACTGAAATTCCCATCATCTGATGGAATTACAACGGTTTACGGGGAGCAACCGGCTGCAAAAGAAATGTTCACAGTAGAAGAAATAACGCCAATACCAGCAGTTCCTTCACAAAAGGTCGAGAACAAGTTGAAATAGCAATCACAGACATCATCCTTGGTAAACGTAGATGAACAAGTGTATCTCGAGGATGACGACTACGAAATTCCCCGGTCATTCATCAGTCCTGATGAATCCGATGCAACCAAATCAACAATTGAGGAACTCGAGCAAGTTTCACTCCGAGAAGACTTGCCAGATCGAAAGGTATACCTGGGCTCGGGCCTAAGTTCCGAGCTCAGGACAAAACTTATCAAATTTCTTATAACTAACGAGGATTGCTTCGCTTGGTCCCACCTCTAACAGGTATACCACCGGAGATAACAACTCACAAGCTAAGCCTAGACCAGAAGTTTCGATCGGTCAAGCAAAAAAGGAGGCCTCAATCCGAGATCAAACACGCGTTCATCAAGGATGAGGTAACTAAACTTCTAAAGATAGGGTCCATTCGGGAGGTTAAATACCCGGAATGGTTAGCAAACGTAGTGGTAGTCCCTAAAAAGGGGAATAAACTAAGAATGTGTGTAGATTATAAGGATCTGAATAAGGCGTGCCCAAAAGATTCTTTTCCTTTACCCAACATCGATCGCATGATCGATGCCACTGCTGGCCATGAGACCCTTAGCTTTCTCGATGCTTACTCTGGCTATAACCAAATACGAATGGACCTGGCTGACCAAGAAAAAACATCCTTCATCACTAGGTATGGCACATACTGCTACAACGTGATGCCATTCGGATTAAAATATGCAGGAGCCACTTACCAACGCCTAGTAAACTGAATGTTTGAAAAACAACTAGGAAAAACTATGAAAGTTTATATTGATGATATGTTAGTTAAGTCCCTGCGAGCAGAGGACCATTTGAACCATTTGCAGGAAATATTCGACATGCTAAAACAATACAACATGAAGCTGAATCCAGAGAAATGCGCGTTCTGTGTGGGCTCAGGCAAGTTCCTCGATTTCATGGTCTCGAATCGAGCAATAGAAATCAACCCTGAAAAGATCAAGGCTATCGAGGACATCACAGTTGTAGATAGTGTGAAGGTTGTACAAAAGCTGACAGGCCGTATAGCCGCTTTGGGACGATTTATTTCAAGATCATCCGATAAAAGCCATCGATTTTTCAACCTATTTAAAAAGAAGAACAGCTTCTCATGGACACCAGAGTGCCAACACGCGTTAGAGGAGCTTAAAAGGTATCTGTCTAGCCCACCCTTGCTGCATACACCGAAGACAGGTGACAGCTGTACCTCTACCTTGATGTCTCAGAAGTAGCGGTAAGTGGAGTCTCAGTTCGAGAGGAACAATGTACGCAATTTCCAATTTATTACGTTAGCAGAACCTTAGGCGAGGCTGAAACTAGATACCCACATTTGGAAAAACTGGCACTCGCTTTGTTGAGAACCTCCAGGAAACTGAAACCTTATTTCCAATGTCATCCCATATGCGTCATAACGACTTACCCGTTAAGAAGCATAATGCATAAGCCCGAGCTCTCCGGCCGATTGGGCAAATGGGCCATCGAAATAAGTGGGTATGATATCGAGTATCGACCCCGAACCGCCATTAAATCTCAGGTATTGGCAGATTTCGTCGCCGATTTTACACCAACCTTAATGCCCCAGGTCGAAAGAGAGCTATTGGCTGGATGGGGGACTCCTTCGGGAGTGTGGACCCTGTTCATAGATGGTGCCTCAAACGCGAAGGGATCGGGGCTTGGTATCGTGCTAAAGTCCCCAACCGGTAACACAATTCGATAGTCTATCAAGACTGTGAAATTAACTAATAATAAAGCAGAGTATGAGGCTATGATTGCAGGTTTAGAACTAGCCAAAAGCCTGGGAGCGAAAATAATCGAAGCTAAGTGCGATTCCCTTCTTGTGGTGAATCAAGTCAACAAAACTTTCGAGGTCAGAGAAGGACGAACGCAGAGATATTTAGACAAACTGCAAGTTACACTGCATAGGTTCAAAAAATGGACCTTACAACACATACCTCGAGAGCAAAACAGTGAGGCTGATGCCCTCGCCAGTTTGGAATCATCGGTCAAAGATGATGAGATCGAATCCAAAAAGGTCGTACAACTCATGAGGTCGGAAGTAGAAGAAGGCCACGCGGAAATCAACACGACGAGTCTGACCTGGGATTGGAGAAACAAATACATAGAGTACCTAAGCTCCGGTAAACTCCCCTCAGACCCAAAAGAATCAAGAGCCTTGCACACAAAGGCCGCTCGATTTTGTCTATCTGATGACGGAACTTTGTTTAGAAGGACGTTCGGTGGCCCCTTCCCGATATGTCTGGGACCGGATGACACCGAATATATTTTAAGAGAAATACAAGAAGGCACTTGTGGGAATCATTCGATGCCGAGCCCCTAATCCGAAAAATAATCAGAGCCGGTTATTATTGGATCGATATGGAAAAGGACGCGAAGGAGTTCGTTCGCAAATGTAACGAATGTCAAAGACATGCCCCGATGATCTACCAGTCTGGGGAGACGTTGCACTCGGTCTTGTCACCATGGCTGTTCATGAAATGGGGAATGGACATCGTCGACCCTCTTCCCTACACACCAGGTAAGGCTCAACTCATTCTTTTTATGACTGACTATTTCTCCAAATGGGTAGAAGCGCAGGCATATGAGAAGGTTGGGGAAAAAGAAGTGATCGAGTTCATTTGGGATCACATCATATGTCGGTTTGGGATGCCATAAGAGATCGTGTGTGACAACGGGAAACAGTTCGTCGGCAGCAAAGTGATGAAGTTCCTCGAAGATAACAAGATCAAAAAGGATCCTATCAACGCCCTATAACCCTAGCGGTAATGGACAAGCCGAATCTACCAACAAAATCATACTTTGAAATCTCAAAAAGAGGTTAACCGATGCGAAGGGGAAATGGAAAGAGATATTGCCTGAAGTTCTATGGGCGTATCCTACAACCGAGAAATCTAGCACCGGAGCCACCCCCTTTTCCCTGGTGTACGGTGCTGAAGCTTTGATACCGGTCGAAGTTGGTGAACCAAGTGTCAGCTTCCGCTATGCGACCGAGGAATCGAATCTCGAGGCTATGAATACGAATCTGGAACTATTGGACGAAAGAAGGGAAGCAGCCCTTGTCCGATTGGCCGCTCAGAAACAAAAGATCAAAAGATACTACAACAGGAGAACCCATCTTCGACATTTCAACATCATAGATTCAGTACTCAGGAAGATCACACCCAACATTCGAAATCCGAACGAAGCGAAATTGGGGCCGAACTGGGAAGGACCTTATTCCACCATAAAGATCACCAGAAAGGGATCATACAAGCTCGGAACGATGGACGGCAAACAACTGCCCAACAATTGGAACATAAATCACTTGAAATGATATTACTGTTAAGGTACGATCCTTCATTCTTCATTTTTATTTATTTTTATGCTACTAACACTCGTAGGTATCAAACAAAGTAGCCTCGAATCGGAAAGTACTAGATGTTAGGACTGAAAACACGCGTTGCACTCTTTTTCCCTTCGACCGATTTTGTCCCAAATTGGGTTTTATGGCAAGGTTTTTAACGAGGCAACCAAAAAACGTGCTAACTTAGATTTGAAGACCGATCATATATCGATGACAACAATATTCGGTGCTAAACATCGATTGACCTCAAATGTCGGAAGACTGTTTAGCTACTTCGATTCGGGGAGACTTCTCAAAGATCATTAGGAATCGATGTAAGGGTCAAACAGTGAAAGGAACCGTACCCAAGTAGATTGATCTATCCCCTAAATAAATTATACAAGCACATGAACAAGAATAAAGATCTCTTGCACCAATATTATGTCTCTGAGCCCAAGGGCCATTTTGATTTTCTTTGTTCAATCAAATACTGACATCACTCAGGGATTCATTCGAAAATCAAATTTAATTGAAGGGGAATATGACCTACTAAGGAAAATCCTGATTTTTTAGAGGCCAAGGCCATACCGAGTTAATGAAACTCGAAGGAGGATAAGACCTACTAAGGCAAACCCCAATTTTTTAGAGGCCAAGGCCATGACGAGTTAATGAAGTTCGAAGGGGAATAAGACCTACTAAGGCAAATCCCGGATCTTTACAAGGCTAAGGCCATGCCAAGTTAATAGAAGGAAAGAAAAAATTTACTAAGGCATATCCCAGAATTGGCCAAGTCCAAACTGATTTCAAAGAACAGAAAATTCACCGAGATGAACCATCGGTTCTACTGAAAAGAATCGAAACAAGTCAGCTATAAAAGAAGGAAAGGGAAAAGAGACTTTTATATATATAAGGTGATTACAAAGGTGGAGACCTCAATACATAATATAAAAAAAAAAGGGGAAGAGAAGGCGCTTCATTCCGAGTTCTCGGAGTCATCTTCCTCCGGAAAGGCTTGTTTTCTGGCTTCGGCCTCGATCTTCTTGGCATCATTGATCTTGGTTGATAGATCGAAGCCCCGAGCATGTATTTCCTCGAGAACAGAATGGCGAGTTTGACACTTAGTGTAATCAACCAAAATTTTTGATTGATCTTGAGCGGCCTTGGCGTCGGCCTTGTTCTGGGCCACCAACTCATCGGCCTCATCCTTGGTTGCAGCAACCTCCGATTTCGCCATCTGCAGCTCGTTGACCAAAGCATCACGATTAGAGGAGATCGCGCTAACTCAAGATTGGAGCATATCAGTTCTCTCAGTCAGAGCCTCGATTCTCCCCTTTGCTTCCGTCAATTGAGTTTCTGATGAAACTAAATGAGCTCGAAAGGCCTCCTTTTCCGAAGCCAGATGATCCATCCTGCTTCTCCATTCATTGTCTTCTGCTCTAGCGTCGCTTGCCTCGGATCAGAGTTGGGTTATTTGATCAAGCTGTTGCCCCATCTGCTCGACTAAGCCTGAATTCTCTCTCTGTACAAAATCCAGTTCGGCCCGAAGGTTCGATATCTCCCCTTCGAGCCGCTCGCAACGCGCCGATTCTTCCCGTTGACGAAGAAAAGCCTCATGATGAAGCACCGAGCCTACAAGTACAAAAGAAAGTATGGCAGTTAGTCGAAGTTCTAAAATGCAAAACAGTGAACGCCAGATAAGGCTTATCAGAAACTTACCTTATTCAATGCCTGTTGAGCCTCATTGAACAAGCAGGGTACGTCCACCTCGTTCATCTGAGCCTGATCCTCTTCGGTCACCAAACACCGAAGATAGCTAGCCACTCCTACAGGAGCGGAAAGGACCCTAGCATATTCGAGAATGGCGAACATTACGATCCACTTCCGATCAGGATCTGAACTCGGAGCAAGAAATCTATCGACCAACTTAGGACCGAAAGATGCCTTGCTCGTTCCGGTGGAGGGACTTCTCCTCGGTACTTCTAGATTACCGAGCCCAAAAGTATCTTCAGCAGATGCCGAATCCACGCCATCGAAAATACCTCAGAAAGGGCCTTCCGGTTCATGGCTCCTGCTCGGAGAATGTCCTTTTGCAGCTTGGGCCTCTTTCAGGGTCGACTCTGAGAAAGAAGGGAAGTATATTATTTCTATGGGACCCGAGATCCCCTGCGAAGCCCCTCTCACATCGACAGAAGCGCCAGTTCTTGCCCTCACCTCGGGGCCTTCGGCTCGATGAAGGTGTGTCTCATCGGCTCTCTGCTCGGGGATTCCCCATCGTTCAGTTCGAGACGGCTCGTTACCCAAAAGGTCGAAGTCTTCATCCTCCAAGGATAGAATTCGATCATCAGCGTTGCTCTTGGGCTTACGAGCTATACTTTTCCTCGGTCTCTTTCTCTCGGGCTCAGAAGAACTGGGGACTTCTTTCCTCTTTTTCTCTTTCTCCTGCTCTGAAGCAGGGGGCTGGCAGGGAAACTCACTACCAGGGGACGCCGACCTCAATTCGACGTCCTTTGATAGACCTACAGATAAAGAGTAAAGCAAATTAAAAATCGGCAACATGAAATGCATAGCTCAAACTTAATCAGTCTCACCATGATTTTTGGCCTGCCATCGTCCCTTCGAGATCTCGCGCCAGGCATGTTCCGAATAGGTTCTTTGGGACACTACTTTTTCGACCCATTCCTTCAAGTGAGAAATCACGGTCGGCGTACGAGATACAGCTACACCATGTGGAACCGGTTAGTGAAATAACAAAAAAAAAACACCGAACAAGTTGAAATATGGGGTAACTTACGGTTCATGTTCCACTTCTCAGGGAACAGCATGTCTTCAGCCAGAATCAAGTCCGATGTTTTCACCCAAACGAATCGGCTCATCCAACCTCGAATCCCTATCCTCATCAATGCTCAAGAAGGGGGCTTTTCTTGCCCGGCGAGCAAGTTTTATCAATCCCCCTCGGAAAAGTCAGGGACTGTATAACCGTAGGAGATGATCGACGGTGAAAGGGTGTCCGTCGATCTTGCTTACGAAAAAGCGAAAGAGAATGACTATTCTCCAGAAAGAAGGGTAAATCTGACCTAACGTTACCTCGTACCTTTTGCAAAAGACAACAATAATAGGGTCCAAATGGCCCAACGTGAAGGGATAAGTATAAACACTCAAATAACCCTCCACTTGGGTGGTGATCGCCTCTTCCGGTGCGGGAACGACCGCGCATTTACCGACCCAATTACAATCTTCTTTAACCTTGTCAATGATTTTGTCCGTGATCGAACAAATATATCTAGTGACTGGTTCACACCGACCCGGTACTGAAGAAGCCTTATCTACTTTAAAGTCGGTACCGATCGAACACCCCGTCGGTACGAACGCCTTCAAAGAAGGTTCGGTCACGGTGAGAAGAAGAAGGGGCCTATATTTGAGGCACAGATTTAGAGGTTTTTGCCATTGTTAATTAGGAAATAAAGAAGCTAAAAAATGCAGGGATGAGATAAGAATAAAAGGGAAAGTCACTTGCGAGAAAGTTTAGAGAACTTGAAGAAGAGAATGTTTAGATAGCGTAAACTCCGGAAGATGAAGACAGAGAAGGTTATTTATACCTCCCTCAAAGGCGGCGATTCGCATCCCAAAACGAGGAAGCATTAATTAACATATGCTGATGTTGCAGAGGTTTGTCTCAAGTTTGTCTCTGAAGAGACGTTTTCCATGCGTACCACGTACGTCACAGTGCCACCGTCATTTATCAATGTGATGGTTTGTTTCTTTTGATGTGACGCCCCGAATGCCGTGTCACATGTACCATGAGTATGTCACCATTTGACCTAATCAAAAAGTTGCGGCTCATGTCATTTTTCATCATTACTCTCCAAAAAACGAGGGGACTATCTGTATGGGTTCGAACTCGGACAACTTGCGTAGGGATAAATCGGGCTCGAGTTTATACGGTTGGTATCAATCATAACTACTGCTCGATAGGCCGGAATCGAGAATCAAAGATCGAAGGTCGAGACGGAGTACCATCGAATCGGAACTCGAAGCCATGATGCCCGTGATGAGTTTGTCGAGGTCGATTATGGGAAATGCCTAGGGTAAAATTATCAGATCTGCATAACGGAAGGACCGGAAATCCCGTGATACGTAAATATCTCGGCGGGAATCACGACGTCAATCAACAAAACCATTGAATCAGTAAATCAAGGGATATTTTACCTTGTGAATAGATTTTTACCTTGTATAAGAATTATCCCCCCCCCCATATAAAGGGGTGATGCAATTGTAAAAGGCATCTCACGATTCAATTATCAAAATATAGAAAAGAACTCTGCTTTATTATCTCTTTATTCGTTTGACTCATGTTTGTTTATCTTAAAGAAATCAATCAAGGCCAAGACTATTCAAGACTTGTGGTTTTCATTTTTTTTCAATTTGTTTATTGACTTTATCTCTGTTTTATTCTTCAATATTTGTATTAACCAAATCAGGTGTCCTTAAAACCACGTACAAATTTAATTGTTATCCGAAGCCAAGAGTAAATACTCTTCTTGGAAAATAGATCATGATCTTTCAATTACTTCGTTAGCTATGGGAAAGCCCCAATCTCTGATATCGGACAAATATATAAGAAAACAATGAGATAAATAGGTCTACGCTCAAGGCAACGTCCGACAAGAGATTAAAAATCTAAATGAGAGAATAGTTTTTCACGGCTTTTTTAAGGGCTATTGATAGACCACCTCTAATACTAGAATCTTCTCATTATGTAATCAAATGCAATAAAAGCTAAGATTTTACAAAATCCTTCCAACCAAGATTATTGCAATACCAATCAAGAAGAAATCCCTCCAAATCTCAGTTGGAAATTCTCAAAATCATTGGATCTGATTCTCTGCCCGATTTTTCGAATCATTTGGGTTTTGCCAGTTTTGTTCGGTTTTTTAGTTTTTTGTCAGTTTTTTTAAATATGAGACCTACACGGCCAGACATATATTCCAACAATTATATGTCAATATAGCTTTATCAAGTCATTTATTCTTTGAGAATATATGTGATTTATCATGATATTTTGATGATGATGATGATAATAATAATAATAATAATAATAATAATAATAATAATAATAATAATAATAATAATAGTAGACTCAATTAAGGACTAGTTAGTTTTAATATGAAATAGATTCTTAGACTTAGCAAAATAAAGACTATCAATCAAACTAGATTACAAAGATAAATAACTAGATCATTATAAAGGAAAAGACTAGACTACAAATCAAGAGCAAAAACGATTAATATATAGTGTAAAATTCTAAAGTATTATAAAAATATACATATATATGTGTTAATAATAATTATAAAAGAGGTATTTTCATAACTGGTTTGGTTGCATTTTTTCTGATTATTTTTTGCTTAAGACCAGTATCAAATCAAATTTGAACGATTTTTAAAATTCAAATTCGAAGCCAATTAATATCAGAATTTAATCGATTTTTTGTGGACACCCCTAATTTTAAGTATCTTAATGCAACTAAACTCTACTTTATATGACTGTGCAATTGCTTGAAACCTCCAGCGTGACTCAAATCCTCAACTGATCGGTTGATGGTGAGGGTGCTCAACCACTAAGCAAGCCTCACTTATCTTTATGAATGTTATAACTTTTAATTCTTCGATAGGAAATTTTCTAATACTTAAATTTTTATCTTTGATCTAACTTTATTATTCGACTCTACAATTATTGTGATCTCAAGGGAAAGGAGGAGTAACACCTTTCAAAATTACTTTAGTTTTCTCTTTCCTTTTTCTTTTAGATGATAATAAAGGAACTAAAAACTGTGAACACTTCTAATTAATTGAATCTTTTGGATTAGCTTCCTTACGATTGTGTCAACCAGTGAAGCTCCTTTCTAAGAAACAACTTCTAAACAATCGGGATTTGAACGTTCCTATAAGTTTAAGGTGATTTCGGACTTCGGCGTATATCCTGGTTGTGTCATAACCTAAAATCCACTAGTCGTGATGGCACCTAAGTCAACCCGCTAGGTAAGCTAACTAACAGTCAACACAATTCAATTGAGAATAATAAGAGATCAATAAATGAAACAATTGAAACTTTATACAATAACCCAAGGATTTGTAGTACAAGTCACGAGGCACTAAGACTTAGATTTAGAAAGCTGGTGTGAAGTAATTCAACATATGTTTGGAATATACATAATATAATTCAAATCTAAAGCTACCGAGGACAAGTGGTAGTCATATTCGTAACGCAGGTACGTTTTCAGTGCCAGCTCCCGTCATCCACAACATCTCAGCTCCAGGATCTGCACGCGAGGTGCAGAAGTGTAGTATGAGTACAACCGACCTGATGTACTCAACAAGTATCATAACTAACCTCGGAAAGATAATAGAAGTAAGAATTATAAATAATACTCACCAGTCACCTGTACAAGTTCATAAATTTCCAACAAGTGTAGAACAAATATGTGATCAAATAAGAAAAACACAGATAAAACCATCTTGGTGCTCACAATTCTTTTTAAAGTATTTTGCTCGGTCAACAATCTAGCATATAAGGAACATAAGCAAGTAAATTCGGTAAAAAAAAAAATCAAGAAAATTACAAATAAATATGATATGCAATAACCAAATATCAATCCGTTGAGGTGCGCAATCTGACCCCGATAGAAATCACATCACGGCTCTCCGGGCCCACATAAGAATCTCAGTAACCAAACCAAACCACTAACCGGCCCTTCTAGAGCTCACATTAATCAGAAACTTTTCGGTTCCTCATAATCCGCGTGTACAACATCAAGAGAGAAATGTGAGAGAGTGACCCTAGGGGATGGATTCATATCCACTCGCTGCACGGACAACTCACGTGCCGCACAGACAACTCACATGCTGTATGGACAACTCATGTGCTGCACGGATAACTCATGTGCTAATAATATCAACCTCATGGATAACTCACGTACTACACAGACAACTCACGTGCCAATAATATCAATATCTGGATCCGCACGGACAAATCACGTGCTAATAATCACAATCCGTCCGGCGTGGTCACATGTACAATATCACAATCTGTCCCGGCGTGGTCACATGCACAATATCACAATTCGCCCAGCGTGGTCACATGCACAATATCACAATCTACCCTGCGTGGTCACCGGCACAATATCACAATCCCCCTGGCGTGGTCAATGCTACCATTCCAACCCATATCATACATAAAACAGATATGCAACAATACATGCACATGATCAAAGAACATCAAATTTCATAATCCTGGACTGGTATAAGTGACATGATGGTGTATGCATGTGAAAGTGTGATATCATAGCTCAAAACATGTGAATACATCATAACATAGAAGCTATCATGCTAAATCAGGAGATTAACCTCTATGCAACCTAAAACATGGCTCAAATAGCTCACAACAGGGGGTACAAATTACATCACAACATGAGGTTTATCAGTCAATTCAAGGCATGTCATAGCCTAAGCACTACCCCAAGTATAGATAAATATACCAGTGCATGCACATGGGCCTATCCCCCTCACATATGCGCGCCCATAGCACGTAGATATCATAAATAACTCATGCAACTAGTGCCTCAACCAAGTTTAGATAGGATACTTACCTCGAGCAAGCCAAGTCAAATATCGAGTAAGCCAAACACCTGTGCAAATCGACCTCCGAACGGCTCGAAACTAGCCAAAGACAATTCAAAATCATCAAACAATGCCAAAGGAAATAAACCCAAACGACAAAGGTCGAATCTTTAATCAAATACTCAAAGTCAACCAAAAAGTCAATCCGGGCCTACACCTCAAAACCTGATAAAACTCATAAAATTTTGACAACCCATTCAATTACGAGTCCAACCATACTAATTTCACTCAAATCCAACTCCGCATCGATGTTAAAAACTCAATTATTCACTTTAGAAAAGTTTAGACAAAAGCCCCCAATTTTTCTTTCAAAATCACCAATGAAATACCAAAAATCGAAGATGGAATCATGATATATAGTCAAAATCGAGTAAAAAATATTTAACCCAATCCATGTGGTGAAAATCCTCTCCAAAGTCGCCCGAAACTGAGCTCTAAATCCCAAAATATGATGAAATGAACAAACCCCCAAAATATATAACATCTGCCCAACATTTCCGCATATGTGATCACTTAATCGCACTTGTGACCACTGTTTCTACAGTCCCTATCTCGCATCTGCGAACAGGTTGCCTATAACCATCGCATTTGCGGACTCATAGCCGCAATTGCGGCTCCGCATGTGTGTTCCTCAACTCGCAAAAGCGCTCCCGCATCTGCGTCAAAACCTTCGTAAAAGAATAAATCTCTTGGACACCTCCCCTTCACAGAAGCGACCACTCCATCACATAGAGACCACACCTGTGGCCAAATCTGCACAGGTGCGAAGAACCAGCACCAGAACTGCCCAACATGCTCAAAATAATCCGAAACTCATCTAAAACACTCCCGTGCCCCTTGGGACCCCATCCGAGCATATCAGCAAGTCCCAAAATATAACACAGACCTACTCGAGGCCTCAAATCACGCATAACAATATCAAAATCACAAATCACACCTCAAATCAAACTTAATAAACTTTGAACTTTCAACTTCCAAAACTCGTACCAAACCATATCAAATCAACTCGAAATAAACTCAAATTTTGCATAGAAGTTTTAAATAACATAACAAGCATATTCCAACTCCCGGAACAATAATATCTGATATCATTAAAGTCAACTTCCGGTCAAACTTATGAATATTCCAAACCTTCAAATTTCCCACTTTCGTCAAATAGAGCCGAACACTTCTAGAAACATCAAAATACTAATTCGGGCATACGCCCAAGTCCAAATTCACCATGTGGACCTAACAGAACCATCAAAACTCTGATCCGGGGTCAAATACACAAAAGCCAAACTAGGTCAACTCTTCCAATTTAAAGCTTCTAAAATGAAAATCATTCTTCCAAATCAATTCCTAATCACCCGAAAATCAAAACCGACGATACACGCAAGTCATAATACATCATACAAAGTGACTGGCCAGGTCATTTACAGGTTGAGTATCGGATGGTCCGGGAGAGATTCAGCGCGTATTGTCGAATATTAATATTTTTGAATGTTTTTGAATTAGCTATGTTGGAATTACAACGGACTTTGGTGTTATCGGACTTGGGGCGGTGTTTCGGGACCTTAGATAGGTTTATCTTATTGATTGGAACTTGTGCGTGAATTTAGTCGTGATCCAAAATGTCTAAGTGTGATTCGGATGCATTCAGGTAAAGTTTGAAAGATTGAAAGGTTAGAGAATGATTTTGATCGTCGATTCTTTATTTTGATGTTAGTTGTGGCATTTTGAGCCTTAGGATAAGTTTGGATGAGGTATGGGGACTGGTTGGTGTGATTGGGTGGGGTCCCGGGGGCCTCGGTATGTTTGGGATGGTTTTAGACCAATTCCCTTTGTTTTGTGGCTGCTGGTTGTTGGAGTGAGCGGTGAACATTGCGATAACGGAGAAGGAGAAGGGCTCGCGATCGCGGAGTGTTGTATGGAGCTGGGGGGAATTTGTTCTTTGCGATCGCAGCTGGGGGCTTGCGATCGCGGTGCTATTTCTGGATGTGCTTCATCTTCACGTGGTGAGGGTCATGAACGCGGTGTGTTGTGGGGCTGGCCTGACTTGGAGGGCTGTTCATCACGATTGCATGGGAGAGTTCGTGATCGCTAAAGATGAATTTCTGAGGCTAAAGGTTTTGGCCTTCGCGTTCGAGCGAGGCTCGCGTTCACGTAGACTTGGCAGGCTGAGTTTCGCGGTCGCGAGAGGGACCTCGCGTTCACGAAGAGGGATTTTTGGGTAGGCTAGCTGGCCTTCACGTTCACGAAGGTTCTTCCGCGATCGCAATGAGGAAGGACCTGGGCATAATATAAGTTATCAAATCGGGAATTTGCTCATTTTCATCTCCTTTTCTCTTTTGGAGCCGATTTTGGAGAGCTATTTCATCCACCTACTTAGGGTAAGTGTTTCTAACCCACCTTAGTTTATCTTTCATGAACATGTATGGATTCTAACATGAAAATTGGTAGAAATTATGTGATTTTGGAAGAAAAACTAGAACTAATATTTTTGAGTTTTGACCAAAAAATTGGACATGGAATTGGGAATAAATTATATATTTGAGTTCGTGGTGCTATGGGTAATATTTATTTTCGAGTATTTTTGGAATCCAGGCACATGGGATTGGGTGTTGACTTTTCAGGTGGAGTTGGGAATTATTTCTAATTGTTAAATTACGAGTCTTTGAGTATATATTGATTGGTTTGTCACGTTCTTTGACTAGTTTCAGATCATTTGGCATTGGTTTGAGGTGTTAGAGAGGCGTTGGAGCTGTTTATCGAATTTCGCAGCGAGGTAAGTCTCTTGACTAACCTTGTAAAAGGGAATTCACTCCGTAGGTGCTATATTTGTCATGTGTTACGTGTTATGGGAGCTACACACGTATGAGGTGGCGAGTGTCCGTGTATATGCTAGATTCTTGATTATGTCCAGGAAGACGTAGACTCATACCATGTTTTAATTATACTACTTGAGTTATTCTTGCCTGATTAAATGCTTTAGTTTATACTTTAGCCCGAGACTAGACTTGAGTAAGGTATTGGAAATTTTAGATACTTAACGTGCTACTTGATTAGCCTCGAAAATTATACTTTATTACGGATTTCTCCCATATTGTGCATATATTTTCAAAAGTTTTCTTGAATTTTATAACTCAACACATATATTAGTGAGTGGGGCCAGTGACCCGTCAAAGTTTCACTATTTCTATGGGATCGAGCAGAACACCTCAGCAATACTATTATGGGATAGGACCGTTCGCCTCAGTAGTATTATTAGATGAATCCTTAGATTGGGCAGTACAACCTCGATAGTGTATGCTATTATTATGGGATCAGGTCATATTCCACGACAAGATATCGTGCCATTACTCTTATGGGATCGGGCAGTTCGTCTCGACAGAATCATGCGTAATATTCGATAAGGAGTTAGTGTTTCTATGAATCTATCTGAATTGGGACATGACATTTTAGTGGTTATTGACGTGAAATACATTCCATTCGCGGTAGTATTTGGTATTCGAGGATTTCGTGTTTACTTTTCTGTTGAGGATCAGGTTACGTGTATATATATATGTTTTCACTATTTTACTTGCCATGCTTCATACTTGTCTACCTTTACTCTACTTGATTTATTGGACTACTAATAAGTATCGATATCGACCCCTCACTATTACTTCTTCGAGGTTAGGCTAGATACTTCTGGGTACGTGTTGATTTACGTACTCATACTGCACTTTTGCACTAATTGTGTAGGTACTGAGACATGTACATTTGGTGGTCATCTTGGCGCATAGGCGCAACTGGTGAGGAGACTTTATGGTAAGCTGCACTCCACATTACGATCCACAGCACACAGAGTCCCCGTCTTATTCATTTACTATATCATGTCTATTTTATATTCCAGACAGATGTTGTAGTAGTATTTTACTTCCTAGTAAATGCTCATGCACTTGTGACATCGGGTTTTGGAGATTTAGATTCTTGTTATTGGTTGTATTTTTTTGATGATATTTAAATTTATATTTCGACCAAGTTTGAACATTTAATGTTATATAAGTACTTTTCAACAAAAACAGAAAGAATTTCGCTTATTTATTTCATCACTTATTATAAAATGTGTTATGGACTATTGATTGGCATGTTGTTAAGTTGTTGGCTTGCCTGACGGCACCATTGGGTGCCATCACGGCCTATGGTGGGATTTGGGTCATGACAACTTGGTATGAGAGTACTAGGTTCACTTAGGTCTCACGAGTCCTGAACAAGTCTAGTTGAGTCTTGCGGATAGGTGCGGAGATGTCTGTACTTATCTTGAGAGGCTATTGGGATGTTAGGAGAACTTTTCCTATTCTTGATTCCTCGTCGTGCAATTTGATTTTTGGTTGAAGCTTATGTCTGCAGTTCGTTCCTACTCATGCGTACGCGACGTCGAGCATTCGATATCAGTTGGTCACCGAGTTGTGATGGTGCTACCGATGTGGATTAGGATGTTTTTCCCCGCATTAGGCGGACGGACTACTATCGTTGCCTCGTGGAGAGGTGTTCTATTATTTTAGCGCAGTTTTGGTGTTGCCCATCGCTTTGGGGCTATACACAGTGTATTATGATATTTCTCGCATTGTTATCGCGCAGTGTTAGTGTAAATGGTAGGGTTTTTACTTATGTGTTGTGGCAGTGAATGCTTAGGAGGAGGATTATTCGATTCGTGATTGGAAGATTCGGCATTGTTGGAACACTAGTAAGTGTCAATGTCGATCCCTCGTTACTACTTCTTCGAGGTTAGGCTTGATACTTACTGGATACGCGTTGATTTACGTACTCATACTATAATTCTGCACTAATTGTGCAGGTACTGAGATAGGTATGTTTGGTGGTCATACTGGCGCGTAGGTGCTGTTGCTGAGGAGACTTTGTGGTGAGTAGCTCTCTATGCTATGATCCACAACATATGAAGTCCTCTTCCTATTCATTTACTGTACACTTTTTATTTTTCTATTCTAGATAGTTGCTGTAGTAGTATTGTATATTCTAGTAGATGCTCGTGAACTTGTGACACCGGGTTTTAGGGATTTAGATTCTTGTTCTTGGTTGTATTCTGTTATGATATCTGGATTCAAACATTTAAGATAATATCAGTATTTTACTATAAAAATGAAATAATTCTGCTTATTTATTTCGTTATTTTTTTTCAAGATGCGTCATAAATTATCTATAAGCGTGTTGATTTAATTATTGTCTTGCCTAATGGTAGTGTTGGACGTAATCACGGCCTATAGTGAAAATTGGGTCGTGACAGCTTGATATCAGAGCACTATACTTAGGTCTCACGAGTCATGAGCAAGTCTAGTAGAGTCTTATGGATCAGTACATAGACCTCTGTACTTATCTTCGAGAGGCTACAGGGCTGTTAGGAGAACTTCTCTTTCTTTATTCCCATTCGTGTGATTTGATTTTTTTGGTTGAATCTTATGTCTTCAGTTCCTTCCTACTCATTCTTACGCGATGCCGAGCATTTGATATCAGTTGGGCACCGACGAGTTATGATGATGCTGCGGATGTGGTGCAAACTATTTTTCCCTTCATATACGGGCGGACTAATATCATCGTCTTATGAAGGGGGTTCGGTCATATCAGTCTAGTGTTGGTGCTGTCCATGGGTTCAAGGCTATACACAGTATATTGTGATATTTCTTGCAATGTTTTTGCATAGTGTTAGCATGAAGGTAGGATGTATACTTATGTTTTGCAGTAGTGAATGCTTCGAGGGGAGTATTATTTGGTTCATAATTGGAAGATTCGGTATTTAATTCCAGTGCATGAGAGGTAATTAGACTATGGGTGTATAGGATTTAGTTGACGGAGTAACGGGATTTAATATTTCCGAACTTGGTGGAATTCTTATTTGTGTTGTGGTGTCGTCATCCTTATTTGAATGCATGACTCATCAGTATGATGATTGATAAGTGGGAATTTTGACTGCCTATTAGCATCCTTTAGCTTTTGTTCCGAAAGTATTGAATTGTGTTCTCGAAACTAATAAAATTGTGTAAATTGCAGGAATGCTGGAAGTTTGGTCTATCAAGATGAATCCGACTAAAAAAGGAGTGTTCCGAAGCACAAGGCAATAAAGGGCGCAGAAGCACAAATGTGCGGTCTACAGAAGGAATTCTGTGGCTGCAGAAGAAATTGCGGACTGTAGCATTCCATCTGCGACCGTAAACTAAGAAGCAAAATTCAACAGAACTTTCAGCAATGTGCGGACCTCACATGAATTGTGCAGCCGCAGAACTAGGCTTTTACTGACAAAGATGCAAAGTTCAGAAAATATGCAAGAAGATCAAGTCCTGAAGCCTTTGTGAAGTGCGGACCGCACAAGAATTGTGCGGCCGCAGAAATTTGCCTCGCGGCCACAGTCCAGAAATGTGCGGCCGCAGAAACCTCCTTTCTGTTAACTGAAGAAATCTGTGGACCGCACATGGAATTGTGCGGCCGCAGAACCTCCCGAGGGGCATTTTTGTTCGTGATTTCTAGCTCTTTATAAATAGACGAGTTCACAAAATTAGGTCAAGTTTGAACATTAAAAGCTGTTCTAGCTGTTTCTTTTTACTACTTTAGGAAGTTTTGCATTATTTTTGTGTATGAACAATAGATTTCATCATTTTAATCTTTCATTATGGGTTTAATTAGCTTTCCTTATTTATTCTCTTCAATACCCATTATGAGTAGCTAGACTTTCACTAGGGTTGTGACCCAACCCTAGTGTGTAAACCTTATGTGTGATTAATTTAATGCTTGTTTATGATTGGGTATTAGTTATTTAGCTTAGTTCATGCTTCAATTTTAGAACTAATGATTGCAAATATTGATTCATGCCTATTTGACTTAGTCTTAACTTGAGAAAGAGAGACCTAGTCTAGGATAACTTGGCTAACTAGGAATTGGGTTACTTGAGAGATTGATAAGCCTAATCAAAGGGTGCAAACTAGGGATAGTAAAAACCCGACTTGAGCTCATATAACTATTTTGTTTGATACCCATTTGGACTTGAGAAAGCAAAATTGGGCAAGATCACTCTCTGACCGAGAGGTATTGAGTGGGTAATGTAGAGTTGAGAGCTATAATACACCCCAATCAACAAAATAAGTATTAACGTCTTTATCCCATTAGGTAAACACCTAGGTTATGTTCACAGTCCTAGGCCTTTAATTATTTGGAAAAATACCAAAAATGCTGATTCGCTTCTACTTTCTTTTCTTAGCTTATAATTGCTAGAGTAAAATTAGAATTAGAAATCAAAACCTGCTGTGGAAGTGTAATTTAGCTATTCCTTTCGCTTTCGTCATATTCCTAACACCCTTAGTAACTCCCAGTGAAAATTGACCCCCACTTTTGTTGGGTACTATTCTTCCAACGACCGTTTCCACTCACTATTGAGCGCGGATTGGACGTGGATTAATTTTTGGCACCGTTGTCGGGGAGTTAAAACGGTGTTAGCTATATATTTGGGTGTGTTTTTGGAATATCTTCTTTTTCTTCCGAGTTACTAACTTGTGTGAGAAATCGTAGGTACAACCATGGCAAACAATGTGCTCGAAAATTTGCCTTTGGGGGATGTGGACGTCGAGCATGAACAAGTTGATAAGGTCGCTCTTGAACCTTAAGCCAATAGAAGAGGCCGAGTGCCTCATGAAAATTTCCCCGCTCCACCCCCACCTCCACCACGAGCGGCTCCACATTGGATATTACCCAATGAAGGATATGCAAGTGCAATAGTCCCTCTCTGTATTAGGCCGGGAAACTTTCAAATCACCAATGTGATGCTCACTTTACTTGAGCAATGTCATTTCTTCATCGGTGCTCCAGCTCAAAATGCGTACAAACATTTGAAGGGGTTTGTGGATACTTGTTGGGGGAGCAAACAAATAAATGTCTCCGAAGATGCATTGACGCTAAGACTTTTTCCCTTCTCTCTATCGAGGAAAGATTTAGATTGGTTGGAACGTTTGCCGAAGCATTCCATTCACACTTGGGATGAGTTGGCGGAAAAGTTTATTTCTAAGTTCTTATCTCCGGGGCACATGGCTACAGGTCGAGATGAGATTTTGGCATTCAAGCAAGAGCCGAATGAACCACTACACGAGATATGGGTACATTATAGAACAATGGTTAAGGAATGTCCCAACAACAATATGAGGGAGAACATGATTCAACAAACTTTCTGTCATGGGATTAACACAACCAACCAATGTATAGTGAATCAACTTGACGGTGGGAGCTTCATGACTATGCCTTATGCGGAGACGTGTGAGATTTTGGACAAGATGGCGGAAACGTCATCGGCTTGGAAATCCCAGGCCAATGTTCCACAAGGTGACCCAAACATGATCCACTTTCACAAAGAGTTGTAAGACCATGGGTAAGCCATTTCCGAGTTGACAACCGCCATGATGCAACTAGCAAAAGCCCAACTGAATCAAGTGCAAAATCCCAAGAAAGTCAACGCCATGGAGGGAGTGAACATGATGGTGAACAAGAGGAGGACCAAGGGTCCACAAGTGCAAAATCGAGTGGAGAATTATGTGCAAGAAAATAGTGGTTTTGAGCAAGATGATCTTATAATGAACAAGAGGAGGAAGTGCAATATGTGAAAAACTTTCAAGGGCAAAGAAATAACTTCCAAGTCCCAAACCAACAACAACGGCAACGTCCAAACAATCAAGGCAATTGGAATTCTAACAATCAAGGCAATTGGAGCGGAAACAACAATCAAGGGAATTGGCATATCAACAACAATCAAGGAAATTGGAGTGGAAATAATCAAGTAAATTGGGGGAGGGGGGTAACTATCAAGGCGGATGGAACAACAATCAAGGCAACCGAGGGTCGAGTTTTCAAAGGCCCCTGATATATCAACAACCGAGCAACCAACCTCCTTATCCTTCCCATAGTTCAAGTTCTTCAAACAACAAGATGGGGCGTATTGAAAATATGTTCAAACAAATGATGGAAAAAAAATACCGATTCGGATGCCCAACTTGCCTCACACAACACACAATCCGCAACCTAGAAGTTCAAATAGGGCAAATCTCCCAAGCTCTAAATCCTCGTCCTAACGGGGCACTACCAAGTGACACGGTAGTAAACCCAAAGGGTGGAAACAATACGAGGCATGCCATCGCCTTTACTACAAGAAGTGAAAGAGGTGGGAATGCACCCACCTCAAGTCAAACGCAACTTGTGGATGATGAGCAACTGGTACAAGAAGAAGAGATCCTGAATAATGTGGTGCAACCTAATGATGAAGTTCGGATTGATATTGATGATAGTGTGGAAGAGACTCAAGAGGAGATGAACCCGTCTAGGGATCACATTATTGACATACCGGAGCTAGTAGTGCTAATGGATAAGGCACCATTAACTAAGCCTCCACCTCCATACCCTCAAAGGCTTGCCAAGCAAAATGGTGAGGATCAATTCAAGAAGTTCATTCAAATGATGAAGAGTCCCTCAATCAATTTGAAGCTTTGGAACAAATGCCCGGTTATGCCAAGTTTATGAAGGATCTCGTGACAAAGAAGCGGTCAATGAATTCTGAAACTATCAAAGTCACTTATCAAGTGAGTGCAATTGTGCATTCAATGGCTCCTAAGTTGGAGGATCCCGGTGCTTTCACGATTCCTTGTACAATTGGAAGTGCCGAGTTTGCTAAAGCTCTTTGTGATCTTTGGGCAAGTATTGATGCCTTATTTGGTTTTCAAAACTTTGGGGATTGGGCAACCAAGACCCACCTCTATGAGATTGCAAATGGTTGATCGTACTATGAAGAGGCCTTTGGGAGTGATTGAAGATGTCTTGGTTCGTGTTAATAAATTCATTCTTCCAGCATATTTTGTCATTCTAGATTGTGAGGTTGACTATGAAGTGTCGATTATTCTTGGTAGACCTTTCCTTGCTACGGGGAAGGCTCTTTATGATGTTGAAGCTGGAGAGCTTACATTCCGGGTTGGTGATGAAAAAGTGGTATTCCATGTGTGCAAGTCCATACAGCAACCAAATAGCAATGAGGTGTGTTCATTTGTGGACTGGGTGACCAATGTTATTATTGATGATACAAGTGATACAATCAATGTTGGTGATATGTTGGATGCCTTCTTGCGCATCTTTGATGGTGATGAGATGGATGACTTCATGGAATGTGTGAACTCTTTGCAAGGAATGGGATCGTACAACTATGCACCCCGAAAATTATCTTTGGATCTTGAAAATAGGACAACTCCTCCTATAAAGCCTTCTATTAAAGCGCCTCCCACCTTGGAGTTAAAGACATTGCCTCCACATCTTCGGTATGAATTTCTTGGACCTTGTTCTACTTTACCGGTTATTCTTTCCTCTTGTTTGACTAACGTGCAGGTAGATTCTACATTGGCGGTGCTACAAAAGAGGAAGAAGGCTATTGGGTGGACATTTGCGGATATTTGGGGGATAAGCCCCGCCTTTTGCATGCATAAGATCAAGTTGTAGGATGGCACCAAACCATCTATTGAACATCAAAGGAGTCTCAATGAGGCTATGCAAGAAGTTATCAAGAAGGAGATTATCAAGTGGTTGGATGCCGGGGTGGTATACCCCATCTTTGATAGTTCGTGGACTTCTCCGGTTCAATGTGTCCCAAAGAAAGGGGGCATGACGGTGTTCACCAATAACAAGAATGAGTTGATTCCTACAAGAACGGTGACCGGATGGAGGGTGTGTATGGACTATCGCAAGCTCAACAAAGTCACAAGGAAGGATCACTTTCCGCTTCCTTTCTTAGATCAAATGCTCGATAGATTGGCTGGTCGTGCTTTCTATTGCTTTCTTGATGGGTGCAAAAGTCACTGTCCACACGGATCATGTAGCGCTTCGGTATCTTATGAGAAAGAAGGACTCTAAAGCTCGGTTGATGAGATGAGTGCTTTTATTGCAAGTGTTTGATATTGACATCCAAGATAGAAAAGGGAGTGAAAACCAAGTGGCCGACCATTTGTCTCATTTGGAGGAGGAGGGAAGGCCGCATGATGGCCTAGAAATCAATGACTCCTTCCCCGATGAGCAACTCTTGGCTATTTCAATGAAAGAGGTGCCATCGTTTGCGGATCTAGAAAATTTTCTTGTGTGTGGAATCATTCCGGATGAGTTCTCTTCAAATCAAAGGAAGAAGCTCAAACGGGATTGTTAAGATTATTATTGGGATGAACCATACCTTTCCGGATTTGTACGGACGGGGTGATTAGAAGATGTGTACCAGAAGAAGAGCAAGGTGAAATTCTTGGGGCTTGTCATTCTTCGCCATATGGTGGTCATCATGGTAGAGCAAGAACAACGTCTAGAGTGCTTAGTTATGGCTTTTATTGGCCCACTCTTTACAAAGATGCAACTGAGCTAGTGAAGAGATGTGATGAATGTCAACGGGCCGGTGGAATCTTAAGGAAGAATGAAATTCCTCTCACAACCATCTTGGAGATTGATATTTTCGATGTGTGGGGTATTGACTTCATGGGCCCTTTTGTGAGTTCTTGTGGAAACACCTACATCTTGGTCGTGGTTGTTTATGTGTCTAAATGGGTTGAGGTCGTTTCTTTACCCAACAACGAGGCGAGAAGTGTGCTTACTTGAAGAAGAATATTTTCACAATGTTTGGTACCCCACGTGCTATTATAAGCGATGTGGGGGGGGGGTCACATTTTTGCAGTAAGGCTTTTGAAACATTGCTTAGAAAGTATGGGATTACTCACAAAGTCACGACCCCTTATCACCCATAAGCTAGTGGGCAAGTGGAAGTCTCCAATCGGGAATTAAAGAGTATCTTGTCCAAACTAGTGAATGTTAATTGGACGGATTGGTCCAAGAAGCTTGATGATGCATTATCGGCTTATCAGACGGCTTACAAAACACCTATCGGAATGTCGCCATACCGGTTGGTGTTCGGAAAAGCTTGTCATCTTCCGGTGGAACTAGAGCATAAGGCCATGCAGGCTCTAAAGAAGTTGAATCTTGATTGGGATGTAGCCGGTAACTTGAGAGTTACACATTTGAATGAATTGGATGAGTTCCAGTACCATGCTTATGCAAGTTCGTCCTTGTACAAAGAAAAAATGAAATATCTTCATGATAAATACATTTGTAACAAAGAGTCCAAGGTGGGAGATCTTGTATTGTTGTTCAACTCAAGGTTGAGGATGTTTCCGGGGAAGCTGAAATCTAAATGGAGTGATCCTTTTGAAATTGTGGGTGTGACACCTTTTGGTGTACTGGACTTGAACAACAACAACAACAATGAAGTATTCCGAGTCAATGGTCACCGCGTGAAATATTACTTGGGAAAAGTTGGAGATAGCCACGTCGTGGCGATCATTCATTTCAATTGATAGTATTCTGCGTCGTGCCGCGACGTTAAATCAGGCGCTTCTTGGGAGGCAACCCATGTTTCTTTTTTCTTTTCTTTTTGTAGTTAGGTGTTATTTTTATTATAACTTGATTTGAAGTGTGCTACAGGGGTGAGTGTGACTTACAGGAATTGTGGACAGAATTCTGGCTAAGTGTTGCAAGAATTACGGACCGCAGTTGATTTGTGCAGACCGCACATTTTTCGTTGTTGTACCAAAAGAACATTGTGGCCGCACAATTAGCTTGCAGACTGCACGAATGGGAAGTTGAAAATGTCAACTCTCTAAAGTTTAGTATGTGCGACCGCGTATGAAATATGCGGCCGCAACATGAAATATGCAGCGGCGCACAACATTGTGCGGACCGCAGAATAGCATTTTTACTGTCATCAGAGAGTCTATACTTTCTGACTCCAATGTGTGGCCACATGTCTAATTTGTGCGGACCGCAGAAATCATGTTGCGGCCACACATCAGCCATTTCTCTGTCATCAGATAGTTGGCATCTTTTGGGTTTCAGAGGTGCGGCCACAAGTGAAATTGTGCGGACCGCACTTCACTTTTGCGGCTGCACAACAAAATCGTGCGGTCCCGCAAGTCCTCATCTGCGACCGCGAGAAAAATTATATATATCGCAGATCATTTCCCTGCAAGCATGTTCTAACTATGTACCCTCACTATGTCTTCTGGTTTATAGCTTACTTTCATATTTCCTGTGTATGTATCTACATTGAATTGCAACTAATAATCACCTTTGCTTGGTACAGACAATGGTTCGATTTAGAGGATGCGACGACACATCTAAAGGAAGAGGTGAACCTTCTCGGGGTCGAGGCAAGAGTGCCTTAACCCTTGGCCAACAAAAGACAATTACAAAGAAAGCTACAGTTGGTAGAGGGAGAGTTGTTGATCTCTCCGAGACGAGCTCATATGTCCCATCTAGGGAAGCATCAGAAGGCAACTCAGCCTCTGTTCAGGAGCAGCCGGTCGTACAGTCAAGGCCGCCAGGGAGATACCAGCTCAGGGACGAGCCATCCTCATCTCATAGCACTTCCGAAGGATCGGAGAGTGCTAGTTAGGCTTCTGAGTCCCTGAGGCGCAAGATGCTCTAATTCATGATATCCCCTATGATGGCAGAGGGGGAGATGCTATAGCTGCCGGTCTTGAAAGATAGAAGAAGAAAGAGGTTTGGGAGGACTGATTTGTTAGCTTGGCTGCCTTCACCAACTTTCGTACATGGTGGCCAGCGAGGTCGCTAACACTTGAGCAGTAGTTTCTATTGAAAGATTTAGAGAGGTACAATCCAGCCGTTTTGAGGCAGTTCAGGGAACGCAAGGGGTGGATGTGGTTCACTCAGAGTGTAGTAAATACCAAAGAGTACCTTGTCCGAGAATTCTACGCCAATGTGGCGAATATCAAAAAGGGGACCACCAAAGTGCGTAACCTCAAAGTGAGGTTTGATCAGCATACACTTAACACATATTTGGGCTTCGAAGATGTTGAACCGAAGGAGTATTTGGAGAAGTGTGCACTGGAAGACGCAGTCCGACCTTGGTTAACGGAGATTCTAGCAGCACCAGGGCCACCACCATCATGGATTGCCACTGGCGTTCCTATCCACCGGAGCACTCTGAGTTTCGAGTCGAAGGGGTGGAAAACCTTTGTCTGTAGCAGACTGGACCCGAGCCAAAATGAGACTCACCTTCCGATTCCTCGGGCAGTTTTAGTTGCTTCTATTATGGCCGGGTACCCTATCAATGTGGATGCCGTGATGTCGGCCAACATCTCAATGATTGCTTGGCAAGATGACTCGTCCTACCGGTATATTATAGAATATCTCACGGATGCAAGGGTAGAGCCCAGGGATTATAACACAAAGGTGAAGCCGAATAAGCCTTTTACTTGGTACTCACTGATGGATGCGAATAATCTGAAGAAGAAAGTTCAGCCTCCTACCACCGCAGGCCGGTCTGATGAGCCAGCTATGGTAGCTACTGAGGCATTTGATTTTCCATCCACTTCAGCCGAGCCTTCCTCTAGTGCCGCAGCTTGCCTCCGCCCTCCTCCACAGCTCCTACCACAGCTCCCACCTCGGCTTTGAAGCCAGTACTCGTGCCTCCTCATCCACTATCTACACTGTGAGTCTCAACAATTGGATGAAGACAGCCACTGTAAAGTTGTTTGACTTGTCCAATACTGTTGCAGCGCAGTCCACCTCACAGGCATCACAAGTTCCTTCTGACCTTGAGGAGACATTGAAGAAAATTTTGGAGAACCAAAAGACTATTATGGACACCTTGGTACGACATGGGTCGATGATTGAAGAGCTGGGAAAGGAAGTCAAGAAGATGAAAAAATCCCAGGCCAGCAAGAAGCCAGTGGACAAACTCCGAAGACAGGTGACCAGGCTTGCTACAGCCAGAGATCTCCCCTTTGACATGCTGCTTGACCCACACCGTTCAGTCCCAGATCCTACAGCACCATTTGCACCGGTGGCACCAACTGGCTAGTCTAAAGAGCCAGACCTTGCTATCAACACTGCTGAGGCAGTACGTCAGATGTTCGCCAACCCAGCCACACTTAGAGTTGAGGATGATGAGATTCAGTTGGCTGATCCTGAGGACGATGACACTGCTGGGGAGACAGAGATGTCTAAGGAGCCATAGGGAGTTTTCTTCACTCTTTCCTCTTTTACTCTTATTTTGCTAAGCATTGGGGACAATGCTTACTTTTATTTGGGGGGG
>MCJB01048652.1:184308-194316 GCA_002018475.1 Nicotiana obtusifolia | reverse complement strand
GGGTGGAGTCTATTTGACACATTTGATATTTTGATACATTTGGCCTGTAATAATTTGATGATATTCTCTTTTCCTATTTGTATGTATATATCTTCTCTCTCTTACTAAGTATATTCATTCTATCCCTAGTAGTTTTGGTCATTAGCTTCTTTATCTTTGATTTTTCTTATTAGCTTCTTTTTATATTTTAGTAGTTAATAAGTCTTTGGTTTTCTTAATGCCGCGGTTCTTTCCAAAGGTAGTTTTTGTGTGAATCGGGTGACTTGTCCCAACGATGGATGGTGTGACAGCCTTCTTAAGGGAATGAGTCTGTTTTTGTGTTTAGGTAATAATAGTAGTAGTAATGAATAAAAAGACCTAATTAAGTCATGCTCGAAGAGTCAACCATGCTTCAATTGGCACCAACATACTTAACTACGTGCTTATGGTTAGAAATAAGATTTTTAAAAGAAATAGCTCTAGTTAGTGACTTTGTGACTCTTGTGTTGACTTTGGCAATCATCGAGTGGTTTGGACCATAGTGATCTTTAAACTTGAATCTGGTCATTGTGGGTCCTCGACTCTGTCCTCTTTAACAATCCGATTGCGTGACGGGTGGGATGAATTATTGCTAGTCTAAGTATTCGTGTGAAGGGTCTAAAACTTGCCCTGAATGTGTTTCAAGGCGAAATCCTAAGTTTTGCTTAGTTTGAGAAGCGATTGTAGGCTCTCCTTGTTCCATTTGAGTTTGTCATTGCCAACCAATGTCATTATCCCTAGTCAACCCTTTTGAGCCTCTAGCCTTTCTCATTTGATAACCATGTTACAAGCCTTTACCCATTTTGTCGTGACCCTCTCTTGGCACCCGAGCTTTTCTTAACACTCTTGTGAAACAAATGGCTTAAAATGTAAGTTTGAGGGAGATATGAACTTGAAAAAAGTATCAAGGCACAAAAAGAGAAAAGAAATGATCTCTATGAAAAGAGAAGTCAAGAAAAGAAAAGAACAAAAAGAAAAATGCAAAAAGTGAATAAAAGGAAGGGTTGAATGGATTCAAAAAGAGGTAATGATCCCAAACATGGAGAAATCAAAAAGGGGAAAAAAGAATTAAATGACCAAGAAAGAGTGATGCTAAGTCCCTCTAGTCCCCAATGAAAAGAAAGTGCCTCTAACAATTGGTAAAGTATGAGCCGAGAAATGAAAGATGGAGTGCTTAAGGAAAGGTGTAACCTCTTACCCATACGGTATCCTACCCTAACCCAAAAGCCTTCATTACATTCCAAAAGAAGTCGTACTTGATTTCAAATCGAGTGAGCTTATATTAGTGGCGTTCTACATGAGGGGCAAGCCTATGGTACTTGAAGCCGTACTTGTGACATTCTCTTAAGAGAGATGAGTGAACCTTTCATATATCTTTGGATTGAGTACTAAATTTCTTAATTGAGCTAAGCAAATGGAAAGTAGAGGTGCAAGAGTTTGGAGTCCACCATGACTCACATGATAGAGCAAGCGTCCTTGATGAGAAAAGTCAATGCTTGAAGCTCAAATGTCTCATTAGAACTATATATGAATGAATGTTTAACTTGTCGCCTTGTTGATAATACATGAGTAGTGTGGGTAATTGTTGGTTCCAACTGATGTGTGGATAGCTCACCTTTGAATCGATGAAATGACCCTTAACTTTTGGAGGTGGGAACTAATTTATTTTCTTGAGGACAAGCAAAAACTTAAGTTTGGGGGAGTTGATAATTGGGGATTTTGACTGCTTATCAGCACCCTTTAGCTTTTGTTTTAGTCCGAAAGTATTGAATTATGTTCCCAAAACTAATGAAATTGTGTAAATTGCAAGAATGCTGGAAGTTTAGTCTATCAAGATGAAATCCGACTTGCGCAGAAGCACAAATGTGCGGTCCGCAAAAGGAATTTTGCGGCCACAGAATTTCATCTGGGACCACAAAACAAGAAGAAAAATTCAACAGAACTTTCAGCAATGTGCGGACCGCACATGAATTGTGCGGCCACAGAACCAGGCTTTTACCGACAAAGATGCAAAGTTTAGAGAATATGCAAGAAGACCAAGTCCTGAAGCCTTTGTGAAGTGCAGACCACACAAGAGTTGTACGACCGCAGAAGTTTGCCTCATGGCCGCAGTCCAGAAATATGTGGCAGCAGAAACCTCCTTCCTGCCAATTGAAGAAATCTGCGGACCACACATGGAATTGTACGGCCGCAGAGCCTCCCGAGGGGCATTTTTGTCCATAATTTTTGGCCCTGTATAAATAGACAAGTTTCACAAATTTAGGTCAAGTTTGAACATTAAAAGCTGTTGTCGTTGTTTCTTTTTACTACTTTAGAAAGTTTTACATTATTTTGGTGTATTATCATTAGATTTCATCATTTTAATCTTTCATTATGGGTTTAGTTAGCTTTTCTGCTTTATTCTCTTTAATACCCATTATGAGTAACTAGATTTTTACTTGGATTGTGACCCAACCCTAGTGTGTAAACCTTATCGGTGATTAATTTAATGCTTGTTTATGATTGAGTGTTGATTATTTAGCTTAGTTCATGCTTAAATTTTAGAATTAATGGTTGCAAACATTGATTCATGCCTATTTGACTTAGTCTCTACTTGAGAAAGAGAGACTTAGTCTTGGATAACTTGGATAATAAGGAATTGGATTAATTGAGAGATTGATTAGTCTAATTAAAGGGTTCAAACTAGGGATAGTAAGAACCCTACTTGTGCTCATATTAACTATTTTGTTTGATATCCATTTAGACTTGAGAAAGCCAAATTGGGCAAAATCACTCTCTGACTGAGAGGTACTGAGTGGGTAACATTTAGTTGAGAGCTATAATACACCCCAATCAACCAAACAAGTGTTAACGTCTTTATCCCATTAGGAAAAAACCTAGGTTATGGTCACAATCTAGGCCTTTAATTATTTGGAAAAACATCAAAAACATTGATTCGCTTCTAGTTTCTTTTCTTAGCTTATAATCGCTAGAGTAAAATTAGAATTAGAAATCAAAACCTGTTGTGGAAGTGCAATTTAGCTATTCCTTTTGCTTTTGTCAAGTGTATACTCCTAACATCCCTAGTAACTCCTTGTGAAAATCGACCCCGACTCTTGTTGGGTACTATTCTTCCGACGATCGTTTCCACTCACTATTGAGTGCTGATTGGACGTGGATCAATGATCTTCATTTGTTTGCCTTTGGGGGAACGGTGTCGCGAAGTGGTACCTAAGAAGCGGTTAACGAAGATGACGGTGTGTTGCGACTTTGGGGCTGAATCGGTATTTCCAGTGTTGATGGTTTGAGGGATGTGATCCCAAAGGAGGCTTAGAGTTGATGACGTTCTATTTGTTTGGGTATCATGGAGTTAGATCGTGACTTGGAGCGGCCTTATTGGTGGTGGAGGATGAGAAATGACATTGTGGGATATGTCTCGCGGTGGTTGAATTGTTAGTAGGTTAAGTATGAGTAGTAGAGATCGAGTAGTTTGCTTCGAAATATGGCTAGACTGGTGTGAGAGTGGTAGCGTATCGTATGAATTTTGTGGTAGGGTAGCCGCACGTTTTGAGAAGGCTTAGTGTGATTTGGGTCATGTGGACAAATGACTAAGTATATGTATTTCTTTTGAGATGGTGGCTTCTATACTTAGGAATTTCGAATATGATGAAAAGAGTTTACTTGGAATGTAGAGGAATGTGAATGCTTGGTTATCGTTTCGGGATGCAGTATAGCTTCGAGTTTTAAACATATTGTTTTACCTTCGGCTGATGTTAATGGAAGGAACGAACTCTACAGTTGGTGGACGAGTGTGGACTGAGGAGGATTAACTGATTTCATAGTGATTGTGACTATGGAAATATCGTTGGTGGATGTCGATACGGGGTTACACATGTGGGCTATCTCCTGTGAGCAGGTTAGGGTTACATGCTTTCTAATAAAGTTCCTATGAAGAGTTCTACTTTCTATCCAATGGGAGGCATGTACTACGATGTGGGCTTGAGTCGCTTGAAGAAGATGGTGCGACTGTCATGAGGTTGAGTGTGCATTTGGGGCTGATAATTCGAGATGTGTTATGACTAGTGGAACAAGAGATTGTGAGAAATTTGGCTGAGTAACGTTGTGACCATGGTAGCTAGGAGGAGAAGTCATTGTGGGTCCTTGAATTTTGCGGTTGTGGCTTAAAGCCAAGTGAGGGAGCCTACCTTTGATGATTGAGTTATGTGGTCATATGTCTTTACAGTTTCTGGTTATCGCTACATTGGTGAGTTGGTTATGATTGAGGAGGAGGATATCAGGGGCAATTTGAGCAAGAAATTTGATGGGTATGTGCTACAATTTACCTTATTGATTTATGTAAAGGTCGTGGAATGACTCGGATTTTATACTTCTTGTGAATGTGATGTATAAGGAAAGGGATTCCTTCGTTGCTTCTTCGGAGTATTCGTGTGCTAATGGAGCACTAGTTATTTGGTTTTATATATTCGAGACTAGCTTAGAGTGGGTGACTCTCAATAATTGTTCTAGTGGGTTCGAGATTTAAGGTGTGGTGCTTAAGGATTTTCGGGTTTGTTGTGCGGCTAAGGGTTGGGTTTTGCAGTAGAGCATGATAGATGCTCGGAGTATTTCTATGTTATTATCTGGTCTATGGTGCGGTGATAGAGGGATGAAAGGAACAGTGTCATATTCGCAGAAGGTCTCATCGAAATAGGCGTATCAGTTAGAGGTACTATTAAGTGCATGAGAGGGTATAAAATGGTATGAGTATTGAGACGACGTGGTCTTGTGATGTGAGCTCACTCGGGATGAGTGTTGATTGGTATTCATTGTGTGCTAGGAAGAGAATTGTCATTTTGAAAGAAGGTTAAGAGGAAATCTGAAGAAGTTGGGCCAGTTTAGTAGTGGCTTGGATTAGCATAGTAAGGAAAACGAGTGGTTCCTTCAGTGCGATAAGCTTATATAGGTGTTCATGGTTATATTTGGGGGGTTTGGCGGTCTGTGTGACTCGATTGATTTAGAAGACTCAGTTGTAATGGTTTGGTTATGTGCAAAAGGGTCCCAAAGAGTTATGATGGTTTCAACCACGACTTGGGGGTTGTGTCTTCTGCGGGAATAGGAAGTCGGGTGCGTGTTGCGATTTTCTCCTGAAATGAGTTAAGTGAAAGGTTTCTCGCCGATGAAGTGTTTATTCTACTGGTGATTTAGGAGTTATGATGAAATTCTGTGGAAGAGGCATTATGTATTGATCTGCGAATTCTTGATTAGCACTACAAGAATAACATGGTTGGTAGCCATGGATGTATAGATTTTGTTACTTGGCGTAGAAGGTTGTGGGAGTATCCCCCATGGTGATGATTGTGTAGGTGCGACGCGTCAGTCATTTAAGTGGGAGAGATTGAGATCAGGTATGTACATTCTAGTACTGTCGCAAAAGAGTTTATGTTTGAGAGACGCTATATTCCTCTGGTTGCGGACTACAGAAGTTTGTTCAGGATTTGACGATTGTTTGTATATGTCATGGATAGGGTAATTATAAATCTTGAAAGGATACTTACCTATTTTGAGATGCTCGAAATCGGTTTTGAGGTCTGTTGACAGGCCTAACATTAACGTATATTCTACACCAGATCGGATATGTTTATTCAGCACATCATTTGTCTATGGATGAGTCTTCGGGCGTGGTCGATGCTATCCTTATCATCATCTATTTCATGTGTTACTCTTTTATGCTATGCGGGTTAAAAGGCTGCTTGAATATTCACATGCATGTTGTGGTCCTATGTAGGCTGGTGGTGTTATACGAGCGAGATGGCCCTCGAGATGCTGGTTGTTTATTGCACCTTAGTCTTGCTTGGTCCCTTATAGCGCATGATGCTTCTATCTTCCCAGGGTTATGTTATGCACTTGGCATGCTTGGTTGATATACGTGTGTCTGGTTAGTATGAGCATTTGGTTTGATGGGTATTCCCATGATGATTGTTATGTGTGGATCGGGTGGCATGCCGCCACGGGTATGATGTTTGGATCAGGTTGCACGCCGCAGCGGTATCACATATGGATCGAGTTACATGCTACAACGGTGAGATATTGGGTATGATTCTTTATACTATTTTGTGTGTTTTACTTCTCCTCTGTGGGATATATCCATAGTATTTTGTTTAGTGGTTATATTTGTCATGTGTGCTGGGTAGTTCTGATACTTGGTCTTCCCTTCCTTATTTTTCATATTTGAGTTGTGTCTCGTTGGCGCATGTTGGCGTCGTACGAGATTTTAGATGGTGTGTTATGTGGCTTATCTGCCGAGCAGCTTGCACTGGATGAGACCAGATTATTGGACCTAAAATCAATGGAATTAGATTTGTATGATGTATGTTTAGAGGGGGGAATGCTGCTAATCAGTTCAGAATGCGGAAATGGTTCTTGTCAAGTGGAGAAACTCCATGGAATATTGGTTTGACGGGTGGTTATGAGTTTCTACACATCTCTTTCATTGTTGCAATTTGCAAGGGTCAGAACAGTACTTCTATGTGTTGCGAGGTTTATTGATGGTATTGGGTTCGGAAAGTTGCGGCTATGGTGGTTGGATGATGTTTTTATGGGCATACGAGCGATGCGATACATCTTATGGTTGCGAGTTGGGTATATATGCATGTTTTGGTACAACTTGTGGAAATTGATATAGTGTATGTATGCAAGAATCGGACCTTATAGGAAATTTCAGGTGTTGGAATTTGGTTCTAAGGCTTATGGGCTAAGGTAGCTAGAAGGATCTTCAGTATGGGTTGAACTAGTGTGCTCGTATGGATTGTGGTGGCATGGGTAGGTGCACAAGGAGTTATATAGTGATTTTGGCAACTCTGAAACAGTTCTCGGCACGTTCAAGGACAAACATATGTTTAATTGGGGGAAAATATAATGGCCAGACCGATTGTTCTGAGCTTTAGCATATCATTTGGCAGTTGAAGACCTTGAGTAGCTTCATTTTACGTACTATGACTTGCACGTGTAGTTGGTTTTGATTTTCAAGAGGTTCAGAGTTGATTTGGAAGAATAATTCTCAATTCGGAAGCTTTAAGTTGTTAGAGTTGATCAATGTTTGACTTTTGAGTAAACGACCTCGGAATCAGGATTTGAAGGTTCCTATAGATACGTAAGGTGATTTCGGACATGGGAATATGTTCGGATTGAATATCGGATGGTATGGGAGCGATTCAACTAATTGTCGGAAGTTTATATTTTTGAAGGTTTTTGAAATAGCTAAGTTTGAATTGCAGTGGGCTTTGGTGTTATTAGACTCCAAGTGTTCTGGGACCTTAAATAGGTTCATCTTATTGATCAGAACTTTTGTGTGAATTTTGGTCATGATCTGAAATGTCTAAGTGTGATTCGGACGCGTTCGACGAAGTTTTAAGGTTGAAAGTTAAGAGATGGATTTTGATCGCTGATTCTTGGTTTTGATGATAATCGGGGCGTTTTGAGCTTTCGGATAAGTTTGCATGCAGTATGAGGACTGATTGGTGTGATTGGATGGGGTCCCCGGGCCTCGTGTGTGTTCGGAATGGTTTCAGACCAATTCCCTTTATTTTATGGCTGCTAGTTTCTGGTGTCAGGGGTGTGCATCGAGATCGCGGAGAGGAATCGCGATCGCGGAGTGTTGTATGGAGTTAGGAAGAATTTATTCTTCGCGATCACGGCTGGGGGCTAGCAATCACGGTGCTTGATCTGGGTATGCTTCGCATTGCGTGGTGAGAAACGTGAAAGCAATGTGTTGTGGGGATGGCCTGGCTTGGTGGGATGTTCATCGCGATCGTGGATGATGAATTTCTAATGCTGAAGGTTTTGGTCTTAGCGTTCACGGAGAGGGGCTCACGTTCAAGTAGGCTTGGCAGGCTGACTTTCGCAATCGCGGGAGGGACCTCGCATTTACGAAGACGGATTTTTGGGCGAGGTTTGGTGGCCTTCGCGATCGCGAAGAGGAAGGACCTGGGTAGAATATATGTTAGCAAATCAGAAATTTGCTTATTTTCATCTCCTTTTCACTTTTGAGCTGATTTTGGGGCAATTTTGGAGAGCTATTTCATCCACCTATTAAGGGTAAGTGTTTATAACCCACTTTAGATTACATTTTATGAACATGTATGGATTTTAACAAGAAAATTGATATAAATTGTGGGTTTTTAAAGAAAACCTAGAAATGATATTTTTGAGTTTTGACCATGAAACTGGACATGGAATTGAGAATAAATTATATATTTGAGTTTGTGGCTCTATGAGTAATATTTATCTTCGATAGTTTTCGGAATCCGGGAACGTGGGCCAGAGAGTTGACTTTATTGACTTCTTGGGTGGAGTTAGAACATGAAATTGAGAATATATTTGAGTTTGTGGCTCTATGAGTAATATTTATCTTCGATGGTTTTCAGAATCCGAGAACGTGGGCCGGAGAGTTTACTTTATTGACTTCTTGGGTGGAGTTGGAAATTATTTCTAATTGTTAAATTACGAGTCTTTGAGTATATTTTGATTGGTTTGCACGTTCTTTGACTAGTTTCAGATCGTTTGGCATTGGTTTGAGATGTTAGAGAGGTGTTGGAGCCGGTTATCAGATTTTAGAGTGAGGTAAGTCTCTTCACTAACCTTGTAAGAGGAATTTACCCTGTATGTGCTATATTTGTTATCTACTACATGTTATGGGAGCTACACACATTTGAGGTGACGAGTGTCCGTACATATGCTAAATTCTTAATTATGTGCGGGAAAACATAGACTCACACCAAATTTTAATTGTACTACTTGAGTTATTCTTGCCTGATTAAATACTTTAATTTATACTTTAGCCTGAGACTAGACTTGAGTAAGGTATTGAACTTTGCTATTCTAGATACTTGACATGCTACTTGATTAGCTGCAGAAGTTATACTTTATTACGGATTTCTCATAACTTTATACTTCATAAGTGGAGCCAGTGACCCATCAAAGTTTCACTATTCCTATGGGATCGGGCTGAACGCCTTAGTAGTACCATTATGGAGTCAGGCCGTTCTCCTTGACAATATTATGAGATGCATCCTTGGATCGGGCCATACGACCTCGGCAGTGTACACTATTATTATGGGATCGGGCCCCACGCCACAACAGGATATCGTCCCATTACTCTTATGGGATCGGGCCATCGCCTTGACTGAATCGTGCGTAATATTCAGTAAGGAGTTAGTGTATCTATGAATCTATCTTACTTGAGACATGACACATTGATCTGACATACATTCCATTTGCGGTAGTATTCGATATTCGAGGATTTCGTGTTTACTTTTCTGTTGAGAACGGGTTACGTATATATATCTGTTTTCACTATTTTACTTGTCAAGCTTTATACATGTCTACCTTTATTGTACTTGATTTATTGGACAACTAGTAAGTGTCGATGTCAACCCCTCGTTACCACTTCTTTGAGGTTAGGCTAGATACTTATTGAATACACGTTGATTTACGTACTCATACTACACTTCTGCACTAATTGTGGAGGTACGAGACATGTACATTTTGTGGTCATCTTGGTGCATAGGCGCATATGCTAAGGAAACTTTGTGGTGAGCTACACTCCACGTTACGATACGCAACACATGGAGTTCGCGTCTAATTCATTTTCTATATCTTGTCTATTTTATGTTCCAAACAAATGTTGTAGTAGAATTTTACTTCTCAGTAGATGCTCATGCACTTGTGACACCGAATTTTGGGGATTTAAATTCTCGTTCTTGATTGTATTTTTATAATGATATTTAAATTTATATTTCGACAACGTTTAATATTATACCAGTACTTTTTTACAAAACAGAAAGAATTTCGCTTATTTATTTCAACACTTGTTATAAAATGTGTTATGGACTATCGATCGACGTATTATTAAGTTGTTGGCTTGCCTAACGACAGCGTTGGACGCTATCACGACCTATGGTGAGATTTGGATCGTGACAATATCATTCAAATATCAAGAGGGGGGGGGGGGGG
>MCJB01048652.1:132826-184288 GCA_002018475.1 Nicotiana obtusifolia | reverse complement strand
GGGGAACATTAGGTCATTTTTTTAATATGTTTATATCTTGGAGGAAAGAATAAGAAAATAACACCTAACGTACGCAGTTTTGAAAGTAAATTATTTTTTTGTTCTAAAAACAAAAAAGCAAAAAACATATTTAATTAAAAGTTCTACTCAAATCCATTGGGCCGATTTGATGTATAGGGTATTATAATTTTTAAGTTCAATTTTTTGGTGCAATTTTTGGTTGCTATTCTTCTTGCCCGCACAAGTTATACATGACTGTACATATTAGTTTATACATGTATTAAGAAAATATGACTTGACAAATAAAAAGACTAAAACATCCTCCTACTTTAAGAACACATGTTTAAATTTTATATATATATATATATATATATATATATATATATATATATATATTATAATGAACTAAACTACATAAAGAAATTATCTTTACATCACAAATTCTTTTATAATTTATGATTACAATTGCCACGTTAGAATCTCTGCATAACTTATGTGTTAACCAAATGACCCTCAAATTCGTAGCATCGTCATCCACTCGATTGATTGATTAATACTCTCTAATAAGCACTATGAAAAATATATATCAAAATATGAGTAAGATTTCATATATTTTTTTACAAGTCATAAGAATATATCTATAAAAGAGAAAATAGATTTGCTGTTAGGGGTGTTCGACGGTCGATATGCTGCGGTATTAAATATTTTGTTCGATATTTTCGGTATTTGATTTATAAAAAATATTATCCCAACATCATACTAAGTAAAATTGGTATGGTTCGACTTTTCTCCTTCCGATTTTTATTTATTTGAATCGATAGTTTCAATTTGTTCGGCTTGAATATTACCTAGTGCATAGGGCCATAGATCGTAATGTTCTTAATTAAAATATTCACTAATACAAAGATAAAAAAGTCTAAAATCACCTGACTGTTGATAAAAATTTTGTTCAAAATCAGCAAGTATCATCACATAAAAAGAAAAAAGTACTAAAAGAAGAAATCTAATCATCAAAAATATTTTCTTACTTATTTAGGGCTAATTGTTGAACTTAGAAATACAATAAGAATTAATCTAACAGATGCAACAACAATGCACAATTAATAAATACTCTAAATTCGTGAAAACCTAGAGAATCAAGAGTCAGAATCTACAACCTTACCTTGTTTCTCCATTTTCCAAAGAAGTACATGAGCTTTACTCAACCTCAACATGAATATCAAAAAGATTATTGTGTAACTTAGTATGTTATAATCAATAATATGCAGTTTGTGTAACTTAGTATTATATTTTGATAAGTATTAGTACATTAGTATTATTTTTTAATATACAAAATACCATAGTTAATACCTAACTTTATTAATACTTAAACCAAATATCATATCAAATTTCAAAATACCTGATATTAACTACCAATTTTTTAAATTTTGAGTATTTATCAAATTATGCACAACCTTATTTGCCGCTATATGATTCGACATTGAACTACACAATTTGTTAAATATTTTATCTAATATTGCACTAATTCTTAGAAAAAATTAAGTTTTCTCAACTTGAGAGTTATTTTAAACTATAGTTTAAAGTTGAGTGTAAATTTAAATCTCTGTTTCCAAAAAATTGGACTTGTCAATTCCACCAATTTCATGCAGGATCTTCATTAATGATAAGGACTAATATGAGATGAATTGTTAATAACAAGAGTAGGATGGACCAAAGTGTAACGAAATACAATATTGAGTAATTTCAATTAGTACATGGAAAATTAAACCTTTTCCAAAATAATAGGCAATTCAGTAGATCATTTCATCGGGATAATTTTCATATATAACCATTTTAGGACGGTTCTTTGAAGTATAACCAATATTTGCGAAGTAATTAAAAAATAACCACAACCTAAAAATACTAAAAAAGAATAACAAAAACCCGCTTCTCTGTTTATTTCATACTAATTCTAGAAAATTTTTATTTTGTACTTCACATAACTGACACTAGTTGTGTGAGTCTTCTTTATTGTCTCACAATTTTGTGGACCCAAAAGTGTAAGATATGGGTCCACAAATTTGTGAGATAAAAAGAGGACCCAACGCGTACACAAAGCAGTAGATGCACAAACAATTTTCATAAAGTCATGAAGAAAAAGCGGGATTTGTCGTAGTTTTAAATTGTGATAATTTTTAACTACTTTACAAATGAAAAAAAATTATAGGAATGATATGTTTGGGGTGGTCTTAAATATTTGATCCTCAATTGTTCATGGGAAGAACTGTAGGGCCAAAAGTTAAAAGTGTTGCTCATGAGACAAGCGAGGGACAATACTTGTTAAACTTGAAACTTCGGCGAGAATAAAAATTCAAAGGGAACTTTACATAACCGTCACAGTTCAAAAGAAATATAACAAATTCTTAGCATGAAACCCAATATTACAATTGTGGCAGAAAAATATTTATATTTGTAGCACACAGTTCTATTAAAGTAGGAATATTAATTATTAATCCCTAAACATAAGCAATTTGAATGGAACGTCAATAATTCTTTGTACAAAAATCATGCCTTTTTTTTTTCCTCTTTATCTATTAGTTTTCCTTCTTTTTCTTCATCTTCTTAATTTTGTTTTCTGCCGAAGCCAATATATTTCTGAATTTGTTCCATTCATTTTCTTTTTAGTTATCTTTCTTAAGTTCTTCTTAAGTTTTTCTCTTTCTTCGTTCTTCCTTTCTTATCATAAAGATCTTACTTCGACAATAATATATGTTAATATATATGAAACGTATATATAAAAAATATATATTGAATTAACACATATAAAATATACAAAACATATACATAAAAAATACGTCTTCAATTAAGATGACACTTAGACATGTGAAATATACATAAAAATAATATCTTAAATTTAATTAAGATGGAATATAAAGAAAAAAAATATACATAAAAAATACATCCTGGATTAAAATGGCACTTGACATATAAAATATATTTGAAATATATATTAAAAATACATCTTAAAATAAGATGGCAGTTCACAAATAAATATACAACAATTATATATATAAAAATATATTTTGAATTAAAGTGCTATTTGATATACCAAGTATAAAAGACGTATAAATCAATATATCTTGAATTTAGCTGGCATTCGCATATGCATAAGATTTTCAAAAATTTAGTGAAGATAAATGTTGGAAAGGGAGAATGAAGATGGACAAAAAAAGTACTTCCTGTGAATTAGTGAGTCAGTTAACTTATTACATGTTAAGCTTAATTTTTATAATATGCTAATAATGAAAAAAAGGTACTTTTTATGAAATAAATAATAAATAATGCTATTTTTTAAAATAATAGTTAAAAAAGATCAAATGTTTAAAAAAACATCATCGTCCATTCGCTTTAAGAGCTATTTGTGTACTTCAGCTGGCTATATTTTAAACAATAGCCCTAAATGTGGCTCCAATTTCTAATTTTTTCCCTTTATTTATTATGTTTATTAATTAATTCTCATCACGTAGCATAAGCTCCCAACACTCGCGTCTCTCTTTCTCAATTCAATTTGTTCTTTTTCTTTAAACAATCCCAGTAGTTTTTTCCTTCTTCTTTTCGTAGATCTCAGATATAAATTCTTAAAATTTCTCTTCGTTTTTTTTCTTTTCTTCTGAGGTTAATAAATGGCCTCAATTTCTTCAAGTCCTCGTACTGTAGAAGAGATCTTCAAAGATTACAACGCTCGTAGAACTGGCATAGTTCGTGCTTTAACTTATGGTACTTCATGCATAAATATAGATACCCATGTTCTTTTTTTAATAAAATTTCGATCTTTTTTCCCATTTGGTTTGTAATTTGGTATTTTCTTGAATAATTGAGTGTGAATCTTTTTGGTTTTGTTTTCCAGATGTGGATGAATTTTACAATCTGTGTGATCCAGGTAATTTTAGTTGAATTTACTTTGTGGGTATCTTGTAGATCGTGGATTTTATGGCTTTTTGATTGTAGTAATACGTGTTGTCAATTTAAATTTTTTGAGAATTGGTTGTGAAAAAGAAAGCTGATAATCTTAGTTTGAATAATGAGTTTTCTGTTAGTCTACGAACTTGTTTATTTCTGAGATTTTTTGTAGATAAATAGTTTAGATATGTTTTTGCTTAGAGAAATTATATTTTTGGAACACTGTTAACAAGGAGATTTTGAACAAAATGAAATGAACAGTGACTTTGTTAAAGAAGTGTTTTAACTGGACCTGTTGCGACTTGTTTTAGTTTATTCCTTTTTCTTAAAAGGTAAATTTATCTTGTTTGACATTTTTGCTTTTTGTGTGTTTTTAAAATGTGTCTGTTGCTTGGGTCTAGAGAAGGAAAATTTGTGTCTGTATGGACATCCAAATGAAACTTGGGAAGTCAACCTTCCTGCCGAGGAAGTACCACCTGAGCTCCCAGAGCCAGCACTTGGGATAAATTTTGCTAGGGATGGAATGAATCGTAGAGATTGGCTTTCCCTCGTTGCTGTTCACAGTGATTGTTGGTTGCTTTCTGTGTCTTTCTATTTTGGAGCTCGCCTTAACCGAAATGAAAGGTACTCTTTTGGTGGTTATTATATTATAATTGAGATAAATCAGCATTTACAAATTTTGAGAACACTTTATGAAAATGCGGGATCCCTCTGCTGTTCTACTTGTGAAGCGTAGGGCTACTTTTGGAACTCTTAATATAGTCTATGCTGAGTTCTTTATCACTAACGGTCACCTTCCTCTCCCTTCCCTTACGTGGTTCCTGTTATCATGTAGAAGTTCATGGAAGAAGAGGGATAACTTTCTCTTTGTATGTAAAGTTGCTAATTGGCTATAATTGAATGTTTTAGTGGTTGAGTGAGGCAATTTTCGAGGGGGAACGTCCCGATAAGCCATTGTAAGCATTGGAATCATCTAATTATCTTGAATTCTTTTCACTTCTCTGGCTTTGTTGATAGAAATTGGCAAAAAACTCCTTGTACATATTGTGGAACATTTTCTCTTTTTGGATTTTATACATTTAAGGAAAATATTAGAACAAAGATGACTTTATTTTTGTTATGACTTCATAGAGAAATCTCGTGAGAGTTTCTGCAGCCAAAGTGTCTTAATTGTGTAATGGAGGTGAAGCTTTAAGAAAGAGAACGTGTTATCACTATTAATGAAGCAGCCAGCATACTAAACCAAGGTCTACCGATGTTCAAATGGTGATCCATCTTATAATTGCTCTAGATTTCTGACAGAAACATAAAAAATAGAACTTGGTCCGTGGAGTCTATAGTATTTGATATGGGCACTTAATAGGGAAAGTGAATTTGCAAGATGGATCTTTAATGCTTGTAGCTGATATAATTAATACATCTGCCTTTAGCAACACACTGAAGACGAGTTATCTGAACCATATTTAATCAAGAAACGATGCTAATGCTGTTTTGACCTTTCAGTAAATCCTATAAACTGGAGTACCGTCTAATTCTGCCTATGTTATGCTATGTGTCAGAACGCCCGATCATAGTATTTCTTGGCATTTATTGTGCATTTGCTACGAGGAATCTCTGTACTGGAGAAGCACGGTTATTCTCAGTTATACATTGAAATGTTGGATGGGGTACATTGTTAAGACTGTCACTCAATGGACAGTGCTCGGTTTAAGCAAATAAATAGCTGCTCTGTGCTATCAGGTCCCTATTCTGCACCTTCCACTTCATTCAATCTTGAAGTGAGACAAGTTCTGTTTGTCCAAAAGATGAATTCTTTTTGAGTATATGGTTGTTTATTTTCCTGATGGGGCAGAGGGGATGCATTCTGTTGGTTGTATATCTTTGTCATGCTTGTCGTGTATTGAGATTGTAACTTTTTTCTTGAAGATTTTAACGTTCACCAAAACAACCTTTTGGTAGTTAGGATTGATTACATGTATCTTCCACGTGCATGTACCACCCTTTAAAAGTTAGTTCTACGAGATCTGACGTCTATCCTTAACTTTCTATATTAAGTACACAAATTACTGCATAACACCTTTTTTTTATGAAGGGGAATTTTATAGATGGCATCCAGAAGATGCAAGAAGTACAAAAGAGAGTACATAAAAGACACTTAGCTATGAACAAAAAGAGCTAAGCAAGAGCTAAAGAGCTGACAAAATCAAAAAAGTTAATATGACAATCATTAGGAGCTAAATTGTGCCAACTATACAACCATAGAAGACATCTAGCCTTACGAACCATAGAAGGAGTTGATATCCCATCAAAGCACCTGCAATTCCTTTCTGACCAGACAGACCAAAAGATGCAGTCAGGAACCATCTGCCAGATTTTCCTGATGGACTTATCAACTTTCCAAAGAGACCAGCATTCATAGACTTATCAATTTAGTGCATAACACTTCTCTATATGCTTTTATCTTCTGTGAGTACCGTCAGATCGTGCACCGGCTTAAGCTGTGGTCTGAAGTGATTTAGATCATTGAAGCTTTTCTGTAGAGTCTTTTCACGTACTGGGCATAATTGAGAAACTATATTCTGTTGTAAACGTTTGATGTGGTGTATTGCCAGTTCTTAATTTTGTTTGCTCAGATGTCAATCTAATCTTTAATGGTTTTACCCCATGATTTCTGAAAGGCTGACCATTTTATTTAAAGTTGGAAATTGTTTCTTTGGATGTTAGACATCTGAAGTGGAGGAACATCTATAGTTATGCAACTTAAATATGCAAAAGCTTCAGAATCTCCCCTTTGGGGCTTCTACTTACGCTCCATTGTTCAAGGGTGTCTAGACTTATCTAGCCACTAGATTACCTTGATTTAGATGTAGAAAGTACATTATGTTTTCTGAGTTGATATTTCCTTCTGGTTGCACTTTCTTTAGGGGCCAACCTCTTGGCGCTAATAACAAGTCTTAGACACTTTGCTCTATCTAATTGATTGCATTTCTAGTAATAATAAACATGCATTTGTGTATAAAGAGAAACATTTGTTAAGGATATTATCACCTGTTTGCCAAGGCTCTCTCTTTCCCAGAAATCTCATAGTTTACTCTTCTTGGAGGGGAAAAGTTGCACATTGCTCCATCCCTTGCTTTGCATTGCATCTAATCCTTTTTTCTCGGGCATTGCTTTTGATAAAGTTGTTGAATTGCCTTATTTATAGTCCTATTCACCACTTTCATCACCCCATTATCTTCTTTTCTGGTGGATGTGAGGTTTGGAAGAGGTTAAAAGAATTACAACATAGTCACTCTACCGGCCATTTGTGGACAACCTTCTGATTTGGTCCTTTTTAACTTGTGCCTGGTTAAACTATACTTTATATGTAACTTTTCTGCTGGAAAGTCTTTTGTTATCCTAATTTTCAATATAGTGTTGCCAAAGGCGCGCTTTAAGCGCCCTTAAGCCCTGAAGCGAGGCTCAAAACATGTTGAGTGCCTCCTCACTTAGCAGGTGCTTCAATGTCATCATCAAGGCTCTAAGACATACTTTTTCTTGCCAATGAGCGTAACGCTGAAGAGGCGACACTAAACAATTGATATTTCACTCTATCATAATTTTTTTTTAATTTTTTTGTCCATATATTGTTATTCATGTTTATGATTATTAGTGTTGGACTACAGATAAAAATTTGTTTTTTTTCTCCTTTTGCGCCATCCCCAACGGAGCTTAGAGCTTTTTTTGCGCTTTTCGCCTTTGATAACACTATTTCGATACTTGTTGGACAGGAAGCGTCTATTCAGCATGATGAATGATCTGCCCACCGTCTTTGAAGTTGTGACAGAAAGAAAGCCTCTAAAAGATAAGCCCAGTGCAGATAGTGGGAGCAGATCACGTGGTAGCATAAAGGTAGGGAAAACATCCAAGTCTTCCCTTTAATTTGTTTTTAGGTCCCCTTAGTGTTAGGACTACTAATGCAAAATATCGGTAACACCATGGTACTCTTATATTGAGTTCCTTTAGTTTCTCTCTCAGAGTTTCATGATCTACTATGTATGCGCTGCTCGCCCTCTCCGTCGTTGCTAAATGCCATTTCCCCCCGTTTTGTGCAGAGATCTAATGATGGTCAGGCTAAAAGCACCCCAAAGCTGGCAGATGAAAAGCTGGCAGATGAAAGTTACGAGGAGGATGAAGAAGAACATGGGGAAACACTCTGTGGAAGCTGTGGTGGGAACTACAGCGCTGATGAATTTTGGATTGGCTGTGACATCTGTGAGAAGTGGTACCATGGAAAGTGTGTGAAGATAACACCTGCTAAAGCTGAGAGTATAAAGCAATACAAATGCCCGTCTTGTATGAAGCGGGCAAGACAGTAGTCATCTCATGAATCAGAGGATGCCGGGGGGCATCAATCCTATTGTTTCGCCATTAACAGAATAGTACAGCAATATTACATTTGTAATGGATATGCTATTGTAATTTTTCTTTTCTTATATATGCTCAGAAAGGGGATGAAGAAGTTTCTCTTCCATCCTTGATCCATGTTCGGATGTTGACCAAATCCCAATATATAGAAAGTTTGTTAATTTAGTTTACATGCTCTATCATTAAATGTTTCGTAGTTATTTGTAAAAGTTTGTTGTTAGTAAAAGTTTGTTGTTACATAGTGCTTTGTTATTTTGATGGTTTCATAGTTTGTTAAATAAACTAATGAATATACAACAACAACAACCCAATATAATCCCAGGGTCGGGGGAAATAAACTAATGAATGATGTTGGATTATGTTTGACTACATGCCTTTTTACCAGGTATAATTTCCAGAGAAAGACCTGATTACGTCGATAAGTGGTCTGTTAATTTTTTATTAATGGTGTGCTATTTGGATTTAGTTAACAATATCAACCAAAAGATGAAAATAGATGGAACATATCAAGATTCAGAGTGGTAGGCTGTCTGAAAAATTGAGAATGAAAGCTGGCTTGTAGTTAGCCTGTTGTATGCCTTATTTTGTCTTATAACTCAATCCTTTAGGCAGGTTTCAGATACTTACAATAGAGAAGTGACAATTTTTACTACTCTTGTTTGCTCGTTATTGCTTATGAGTTTAGTTCACTTCACCAAATGATATAAAAACCAAGATCTTGTGTATAAGAAGTTGGGGACTCTTTTTAACTTAGCTTGGTTTATTCCGAAAATTAGCAGCATTCTACCTACCCTTTTACATAGAATCCATCAACTTGTTAACATTATCTTGACAACAGCTTTACTTAAACTCTTCTTTCTTTGTCTATAAGCTTTAGCATAGTTCCTCTGCAATGCCTGGGAAGTTCAAACAGCTGCTGATTTCCAATATGGGTTCGAATCGTTCCGATTGTTCGTCAAAGGAGAGAATGAAATGGACTCAAGAACTTCATGATCTGTTCGAGAAGGCAGTTACTCAACTTGGAGGCCCAGAAAGTAAGCATACTTTTATTTATTTAATTATGTGTTCGTCACGCTCTCTCACGTACATGCCTTTTTTAATAATATGTGGCGGTGAGACTTGAACCGAAAACCTCTTGCCTGCCTGATATTTTAATGAACTATGTGACCATCTCATATGAAAGTTTAAACTGTTTGTAAGAGCACACTTTTATTTACTTAAATTATATCTCAACACCTTTTAACACATTGCTTTTACCCATTTTTCATTTTTTAAAAACTAAATTGGCTTTGCAGGAGCAACACCAAAAGGAATTTTGAAGGTTATGGGAATTGAAGGCCTGACTATCTTCCATGTTAAAAGCCACCTACAGGTTTTACTTATATCCCTTGTGATGATCTCTTTCCTAATAGCATATCATTTCTATCTTTTGTGCCAAACATCTTTCCACCTCTTTCTGATTATTTATAGTTTCTGGTGTCATAATGCTACTTCCTAGGGGTAAAATTTTTAGATGGATACACCATTCAAGCATACAGAGGCAATTCAAAATTTAAGCTTTTTGCGTTCAAGATTCTGATTTCTTGAAAAATATGTTTTTAAAACTTAATATTTATAGGGTCAGCACTACTTTTTAGAGTTTTTCATGCACACATGTATGTATAATATGTTTTATGCTTAAAAAGATGAATTTAATTGAACTCACTCCCAACAAGCTAGGTCCGCCTCTAAGGTGATCATAAAAGGTCCTATGTTTTGGGTCTTTTTCTCAGTTTTGCTAACTTAGTACTCTAATCTCTACAAAGGATATTTCTGTTTCTACAAAAGACTCAACTGATCTTGTATGGGTATGCATGCAAAAGCTCAAATCTTTGCTTTATTATTTTGTTCATTTCTTACTTTCTCTTTCAATCATAACAGAAGTACCGGATGTCAAAATTTGTACGTGAAGATCCCGTTAGTAAGTCTCTTCCCTTTTACAGTTATGGAATTTCCATTTCCTACATGCAGCTTATGTAATATTCTAACTTATGTCTAGTTTTCTGGCTTTTCATTTTCTAACATATAGTTGGCAAGTTTGAAAGGAAAAGCATATCAGAAATTTTGCCAAATTTCAGTGCCACAGCGTGAGTTACTTCTTCCTTCCTTAAACCTTATATAAAGTTCTTCCTCCAATCATTATTTCACTCTTAAAATTGCACAAAATCTGGTATGACATGTTAATGGATTTTACTTATATAAACAAATAAAGTAAATAATATCTACACTCTCTGTATATTTTAGCATGTTGTAGCAGGTAATATATCTTATTTTTCAGGTTACTAAAAACTCAATGTTAACATGTATAGGGGCGCTCAGCTTAATGAAGCACTACAAATGCATATGGATGCACGACGGCGATTAAGCGATCATCTTGAGGTAAATTTTAGTAAGTTTTAAGTTAGTGATTTTCATCCATATTTAGAAAGTTTTTAAGATCAAATTTCCTGTTAAAGGTTCAAAGAAACTTGAAGATGAAACTTGAAGCACAAGGAAGATTTCTAGACGGAATAATGGAAGAACATAAAGCTCGTGCTTCAGGTTCAAGGCTAAGCTGCAAGTCCTACACATATTCACCCTTGTCATTACCATCTCTATGTGACGAATTATCTGAATCAAACGTTAAAGAACTCGAATCTGATTCCGAGGTTGATAGAAACGAGATAAAGTCTGTCGATCCTGGATGTCAAGCACGAAAAAGGACTCGAATTGATGAAGATGTAATATTGTCTCATCGATACAATAGTAATGTTGCATATCCATCACTCACTTCTGGAGCTCAAAATCATCCTTATAATTCACCACATGAATTACCATGGAGTTCTCTTGCAACTTACCAGTCACCCCATTTGCCTGCTTCATATGATTAATTCTCTTATGTAATCAACTTAGACAAATATGTTCTTGAATTAAAGAGTATTGGGCATGGCTTAATATATTTGAGTGGAAAAAAAACGTGCGTTTGGCCAAATATTGTGTGATAATTAAGCGCAATCTACATCTGGGATTGTTCTTAGTCATCAAGAATTCAAGGTGGAGTATATATGCTTTGTAACTCTTACCAATTTAAGGATGAATCATGATACTTGCATCTTCTCGTGTTCTTTTGGTTTGTGCATCTACGATTCTCATTCTTTCATTTTCCTTTCTCTAACGGTTTGTTTCCAATTGGAAACCCCTTTGTAATTACTTGGTTCTGTAATCACTAGGGCAGTAATTACACACCTTGGTAATTACATAGTATTGTAATTACAATGACATATTTGTTTGTTATGATGTAATTGTAATTACATGTGTCATGTTTGGCCGTACAAGTGTAATTACGTAGATAAATAAATAGTTTTCAAATTAACGTATAAATTATTTTTACTGTATGACAAATATTTATATGTATAATAGATATTAAATATTATATATTATCATATATTAAAAATGCATATTCTTTTATAAGAAAATATATTGAATAATTATAAAGTAATACATAACATCATAAAAATAATTGGTATCTTCCATATAGATAATATCGTAACTTAAAAGAGAACAATGAAAATTTCAATAACAAATTAAAATTCTTTACCAACTCATGTGAATAAAAAAAGATAGATATGAGCTTATAAAATGTTTTTCTTCATAGTTAATATTTATGCTAATGATTAGATAACAAAATTAGTAAATTAGATCCATTTATTCTCTTTCCAATATGATATATTATCACAATATGAAAACTGAATATGACAAAAATGGTACTTGTATGCATTAGTTGTGAAGTAGAAATGATCTGCCCAAATTTAAATTTATTCTTCTACCTAAATTTCACCCTACTAAAATAGAAAGGTCAAAATTTCCAACACTATAGCTCAAGGCAACGTGAAGTTAAGGAAACAAAATAGTAGACTAGTAGTTCAATAAGGAATCAACTATCAAGAAAATATGAAATACCATAGGGAATCAAAAAGAACTTACCTGGAGTGAAATTGCAAAGACGGTGCTGGAAAGAAGTGAAGTAGAAATGATCTGCCTTTTCTATCTTTTCTGTTTCCTAGATGAATAATATAATATTGAAAGAAAAATTTTTTTGGAAAGGTTGGTTGCCTTGTAATTACATCCAATTACACCTAATTCTAATTCTCATGTGGCTTTAGAAACGGGCTTAAAATTTTTTGTCACTTTACTTTAGTCGTTTGGTTGGAGGGATTAAGAAAATAATCCCCACTTAAATCTCGCAAAAAAATAATACTCCATCTGTTTAAATTTAGATGAGGTAATTTGACTCAGTACGGAGTTTAAGAAAAAAAAGACTTTTGACATTTGTGATCTTAAAAGCTTAGGGGTAAAAGCTTTGTGGGGCCATAACATTTGTGTGGTTATAGAAGCTTCTCATTAAGGGTAAAATGTGTAAAATGAAGAATTTAAAGTTGAATTATTTTCAATTGTAGAAATGTGTCATTCTTTTTGGAATAGACTAATAAGAAAAATATGTCATCTAAATTGAAGCAGAGGAAGTACAATGTTAGGTTGGAGTCAGAGGCGGATCTGGAATTTAAACTCTATGGGTTTAACTTTTAAGGTTTTAACATTTAACCCATTATATTTTTAAAATTATGGGTTCATATCTATTATTTTTATAATTTTAATAAATTTTTACTCCGCATAGAACATTATGGGTTCAATTGAACCTGTTATTATCACCTATTATTGTGTTTGTTCAGTCTATATTATGTGTGATTTTATGTATTATTTATTAATTTATGCAGAATATAATGTGAAATAAGAACATATATGTAAATAAATTAGAAATAAAAGTATTTAAAGATAAAAATTCCCTTAAAGTAAGTAATTCCTAGAAAACATTCTATATATTATAAATTACATCATAACAATTCTTACATTATTATTCACCATATATACCATGTCTAGTTATAGTCGGTGAATTACAAATATGTGAACCAAATAAACAAAACAGAAGCGATATCATCTAAGCGATAGAGAAAACTTATAGATGAGTGGTTTTACAATATAGATATTCAAACAAAGATACTATTTTTATTGATTTTAATATTCAAGTGATTGCTGCACTTGTTCACAGTATATATCTAAAAAAGAATTTAGATATTTTGGTATGGAGAATTCAATGTCCCCAGTTGATAAAACTTTTCTCAAGCCTTCCTATATGCCAAATCCAAATGTAATAGTTACATTTGCACTATATTGCAGCAACATAAAGACTGGAAAAGATTTTGGCAATGAATAAATGCATCAGACTCATATCGACTGCAATAAAGCTCCGGCAATATCGAAAAGCAAATCCAAGTTACCTCCTAAACTTGGAATAATATCGAAAATAGATGTATGAACATCTGGAGCGTTTCTAATTATCGAAAAATTTTCAATCAGAGACTTTGCCTTTCGGAGTTCCTGTTCACGTGCAGAATGCCATTGTAATCTCTGCATCCAAAATCTCAAGCAGTTAAATGACAAAAATGAATTGATAACTAATCTTCACTCTAGTTGGAATTGTCATATGCAGTCATACCACTAAACTAATAGAATTCTGCGGCACCAAAGAGTTCATGTAGGAGATTGATGTCGGTCTTTTTCTTATACTCTGCATTGTAGAGGTGCCAGCAATTTGAAAGCAACTGTTTGAAACAGATTAAAATAAAGGATACTATGCTGGTAAAAAAGACACAATCCACTACCAAAATATAAAGTTTCTTTCCACAACGCAAAGCTGTGAAAATCAAAATAACATATATTTAGAACTAAGTTCAACATGGGCGAAGCTATGCTGTAGTAAGAGTGGTCAATTGATCATTATTTGCCGGAAAATTACACTGTATATATAGGTAAAATATTAGGTTTTAAAGGTATATAACATATATTGAACACCCTTTGTCAGAGACTTTTTTTTACTTCTTTCAAGTTTGAACACCCTAGAAAATTTTTTTGGCTTCGCCACCAAGTTCAAATAAATATTTGTACAAGTCTACAAAGAATCTGGACCTAGATTTTGTACAAATTATAGCTCCAGAAGTCATATTTCCAATAACACATTCGGATCGTTGTTTTGATGTGCCTACAGAGAAATACAATGTTTTAGTTAGAGCGGGCAAAACTGTGAAAAGCAGAATGACAGAAATTCAAAACCGAGTTCAAAAGAATATCTGTATAAATCTATTAGCAATCTGGATGTGATTTTTGAATATGTTCTAGTTCTAGAAGTTCTCTTTCCAATGGAACAAGCAGATCGTATTTTCAGCGTGTCCGCAAAGAGATATAATTTTTTGGTTATGGCGCAAAGCCGTAAAAAACAGAATGACAGAAATTCAGAACTAAGTTCAAAAGTATATCTGTATAAATCTACAAAGAATCCGGACTTGATTTTGTATATATTGTAGTTGAAGAAGATCTCTTTCCAACGACATAGGCGAATCCTAGTTTCAACGTGTCTATAGAGAGAACTTTTTTTTAGTCAAGACGCGCAAAGCTGTGAAAAGTATAATTTGTATTATTGAATAACTTATCTATCGTCTACGAGTTCAACGTTCATAACGACACTTTTGTTGTCTCCTGGTCTGAACAACTTCATAATCCGACTAACAACGTCTACAAATATAAAAGTTAGTCGCACAATTTAGCAAACCTAGTATTCGAATTAAATGGAAGAGAAGAATTACCGAATAATTCTATCACGACCCAATTCTACCATTGACCGTGATGACGCCTAACTCTGCCGTTAGCTAAGCTAACTATAAAACAACATGCTGATCGATAGTTCATACATATTTTGAAATAATTGATGAAATAAAGAAGCGGAGTCGTTCTATTTTCATAGTAAAATATTGGCATCATCTACAAGGTTTGAACATGATCAAAACATGAAATAGAATGTTATCAGAAATGTAACCACGAACAATGGTCTAAATCCCTAAAACTCGGTGTCACAAGTGCATGAGCATCTACAAAAATATACACTACTACTAGTACAACTATCTAGAATAGGAAATAAACAAAATAGAGTAAATAAATAGGAAGGGGACTCTGTGTGCTACATATCATAACATAGAAAGAAGCTCACTACAAAGTCTTCGCAACAGCTACACCTATGTACCTGTATGACCACCAAATGTACCTATCTTAGTACTTGCACAATTAGTATAGAAGTGTAGTATGAGTACGTAAGAAATGGATACCCAGTAAGCATCTAGTCTAACCTTGAAGAAGTAGTGGCGAGTGGTCAATACCGACACTAACTAGTGGTCCAATAATCAAAGTACAATAAAAATAGACAGGTATGAAGCATAGCAAGTAGCAACGAAACAGATGAATAAGTATACATGATTCTCAACAGAAGAATAACTACAAAATCATCAAATATCAAATATTTCATCGAATGAAATATATATGACCAATATCAGGTGCAAATGTTGAACCCGAGTCAGGATACTCATATACGCATCAACTCCCTATCGAAATATTGCGCACGACTCTGCTGAGACGAACGACCTGATCCCATAAGAGTGGTGTTACATGATACTGCCGAGGTCGTATGGCTCGATCCATAAGTGTATTTCATAATAATGCTGAGGCGAGAGCCCACCCCCATATGAATGGCGTTACATGACACTGTTGAGGCAAATGACCTGGTCCCATAACAGTGGTATTATAATAATCTTGTCGAGGTGAACGACCCGATCCTATAAGAGTGGTATTACATAATCCTGCCGAGGCAAATGGTCCGACCCCATAAGAGTAGTGCTGAAGCGATCAGCTTGATCCTATAAGAATAGTTTTATATAATTCTACTGAGGCAAATAGCTCGATGCCACAATAATAGTGAAACTTTTGACGGGTCATTAGCCTAACTCTCGAATATATGTACGAGTTAAGAAATTATGAAACTTCCGGACAAAAAAGTACAATATGGGAGTACTAAGAGAATGTATAATATTTTGCGGCTTATCAAGTAGCACGCCAAGTCTCTAGAATAGCAAAGCTCGATACTCTATACAAGTCTAGTCTCAGGTGAAAACATAAATTAAAGAATTTAAATAGGCAAGATGAACTCAAGTAGCACAATTAAAGTATGTTGTAAATCTAAGTCTACCTGGACGTGTCAAAAACTGGCAGACGCTCGCCATCTTGTACATACTTAGCTTCCATAACACATAGCATGTAGCAAATATAGCACCTAGGGGGATAAGTTCCCTCTTACAAGGTTAGCCAAGAGACTTACCTTGCTCCACAATCCGATAATTGGCTTCACTACCTCCTTAACACCTCAAATAAATGCCAAACGATATGAAACAAGCCAAAAGAACGTGAAAACTAATCAAAATATACTCAAGAACCCATAATTTGACAATTAAAAATAATTCTCTACTCTGCATGAAACGTCAACAAAAGTCAACCCCTAGGCCCACTCGTGCCCCGATTTCAAAAATTCTCGGGTGTGCGCTAATGGAGCACAAGTCGTTCGGCTTGTATTGGCTGTGCATTAGAGATTAGAGCAGAGTGGATGACTCTCGAAAAGGTTCTAATAGATTCAAGATTCATATGTGGTATTTGAGGGTTTCCCAAATATGTATATGGCTAAGGTCTGAGATTTGTATTGGATGGTGTCAAGAATTGCAGTATTTCTATATCACTATTGATTCTCCATTTTAGTATCAGAGAGATTAAAGAAACAACTTCAGATTCATAGAAGGTCTCTTCAGAGTGGGCATTTCAGTTTTTGGTACTATTGGATGCTTAAGAAGGAAAACAATGGCTTATGAGCCTTAGGACGGAGTGGTTTCATGCTAGGATCTCTTGGGATGAGCTTTGATTAAGGATCGTAGTATATTGGAAAGGATAAGCGTTAACTTGAAGGCAAGATTTGTGGGTTTACCACGCCATGCAGCTATCCTGATCCCTATCGAGAGGGAGAATGTGAGGAGGTTCATAGATGGTCTTACATATGGCATCAGGCTTTAGATTGCTAGAGAGACTGAGGATTAGATTTTCTTTACTCGGGTAGTGGACATCAGCAGGAGGATCGAGTGCATCCGAGGCCAGGCTAGGGAGACGACCTCTAACAAGAGGCCCCGTCATTTTTGAGGATTCAGTGGTACCTCGTCTAGAGGCATGTGTTTAGCCGTACCATCAGGCCGGTTCACTCAGCTTTACAAGTTATCCATGGTACTTCAGACAGTTACAATGCTTATGGATCTCGTCTCGAGTAGCTAGCATATAGTGCACCGTCAACTTCAGTTAGTGCACGTCCGATTAAGAGTTACCAAAGTGGTTATTCGGGTCGAAAGGGGAAGTTCAAGGGTCAGCAGTCACGTCAGCCGAGGGCTTGTTATACATGTGGGGATCTGAGGCACGTCGCAAAGTTTTGCCCTAGGTCACAGAGCAACATGTCACAACAGGGTACTCGTGCCAAGGTTCTGGCACCGATGGCTCTACCACCCCCACAGCCAGCTAGAGGTGGTGGTTAGGTAGCCTAAGGTGAGGGCCAGTCCGCTAGAGGTGTAGGTCAGTCAGTGAAAGGTCATCCCAGTGCTGGAGGATAGGTTGGTGGGGCTCAGCTCCATTGTTATGCATTTCCAGCTAGACTTGAGGCGGAGTCGTCTGACGTAGTTATTACAGGTATTATCTTAGTCTGTCATGGAGATGCTTCCATGTTGTTTGATCCTGGATCTATATATTCTTATATGTCTTATGTTTTGCTTCACATTTGAGTACGCCTCATGATTTTCTTGACGTTCTTGTTTCTGTGCCTACATATTTTATAGTAGTTGATCGGGTGTATCGTGTATAATCGCTATTAATGATTTTGATATTATAGTTGATCTTTTGTTATTGGATATGGTGGATTTTGAGCTCATTCTTGGTATGGATTAATTGTTCTCATATCACACTATCTTGGATTGTTATGCCAAGACTGTGACTTTAGCCATCTTGCGGTTGCCTAGATTAGAGTCAAGAGGGACCCGCCATCACTCCACTAGCAGAGTGGTTTCATATTTGAAGGCTCATCGTATGGTTGAGAATGGGCGTTTGGCGTATTGGCTTATATCTGTGATTCTAGTGTGAAGTTTCCTTTTATTGATTCGATACCGATTGTGAGTGAGTTTTCTGAGTTGTTTCCTACAGATTTGTCGGGTATGCCACCCCACAGGGATATCAAATTTTGCATTGATTTGGTTCCGGGCACTCATCCTATTTCTATTCCACCGTACCGTATGGCTCCAGCTTAGTTGAAAGAATTGAAGGATCAGTTGCAAGATTTGCTTGAAAAGGGATTCATTAGACCTAGTGTTTCACCTTGGGGTGCACCGGTGTTGTTTGTTAAGAAAAAATACGGATCCGTGAACATAGATGATCGGCAGTTGAACAAGGTAACTATCAAGAATAAGTATCTGTTGCCTAAGATTGATGATCTATTGGACCAACTTCAGGGTGCCAAGGTTTTTTCCAAGATTGGTTTGAGATCAGGCTACCATCAGGTTAAGATTAGGGCATCGAATCTCCCTAAGACAGCTTTTAGGACTCGATATGGTCATTATTAGTGATGTCATTTGGTTTGACTGATGCCCCAGTAGCCTTCACGGGTTTGATAAACTGAGTGTTCAAGCATTACTTAGATTCCTTCGTGATTGTCTTCATTGATAATATTCTAATTTACTCTCGTAGTAGAGAAGAGCATGAGCAGCACCTACGAATTGTACTTCAATTTTGAAGGATCTTCAGTTATATGCCAAGTTTTCGAAGTGTGAGTTCTAGTTAGACTCAGTTGCCTTTTTGGGTATGTTATGTTTTCCAAGGGTATCAAGGTGGATCCTAAGAAGATGGAGGCAGTTCAGATTTGGCCTAATCCTACTTCACCTACAAAGATTCGGAGCTTCTTGGGTTTGGCGAGTTACTATTGCCAGTTCGTGGAGGGGTTTTCATTTATCTCAGCACCATTAACCAAGTTAATCTAGAAGGGTGCTCTTTTCAGATGGTCCAACGAGTGAGAGGCGGGCTTTCAAAAGCTCAAAACTGCCTTGACTACATCCCCATTGTCGGTGTTGGCCATATGTTCGGGATCTTAGACTGTATATTATGATGCATCATGTATTGGACTAGGTGCGGTGTTGATGCAGATTGTAGGGTGATTGCCTACATGTCTCGTCAGTTGAAGGTTCATGAGAAGAATTACCCTGTTCATGATTTGGAGTTCACAGTCATTGTTCACGCACTTAAGATTTGGAGGCACTATCTATATGGCGTTCCATGTTAGTCTATATCGATCAACGGAGTCTCCAGTATCTATTCAAACAGAAGGACCTTAATTTGTGATAGTAGAGATAGTTAGAGTTATTGAAAGACTATGATATCACCATATTATATATTTCGGGGAAGGCCAATATAGTGGATGATTCCTTGAGTAGGAAGGCAGAGAGCATGGGCATTTTGGCATTTTTATCGACAGTGGAGAGGCCATTAGCCATGGATGTTCAGGATTTGACCAATCGATTCGTAAGGTTGGACATTTTGGAGCCTCGCTGGGTTCTCGCTTGTGTGGTGCCATAGTCTTCATTGTTGGAGCGCATCAAGACTTGCCAGTTTGATGATCCTTACTTGTTGGTGTTGAAGGACACTATGCAGCGGGGTGGTGCCAAGGAGGTCCTGATGGGAGATGATGGTGTTATGAGGCTTCAGAGATGATGGTGGACCGAGGCACACAGTTCACTTCACACTTTTAGAGAGTTGTGCAGCATGAGTTGGGCACGCGGGTCGAGCTGAGTACCGTGTTTCTTCCTTAGACGGACGGACAATCCGAGCATGCTATTCAGATCCTGGAGGACATGTCGCGAGCATGCTCTATGGATTTTGGGGGTTAGTGGGACCAATTTCTACCTCTCGCGGAGTTTTCCTAACACACATCTATTAGTCGAACATCCAGATGGCTCCGTACGAGGCCTTATATGGGAGGCAATGTTGTTCTTTGGTAGGATTGTTTGAGCCAGGTGAGGCTAGATTGTTGGGCACATACCTGGTTTGTGATGCTTTGGAGAAGGTGAAGGTGATTCAGGAGCGACTTCGTACAACTCAGTCTAGGCAAAACAATTATGCGGACCAGAAGGTTCGAGATATGGCTTACATGGAGGGTGAGAAGTTTTTTCTCCGAGTCTCGCCTATGAATGGCATGATGCGATTTGGGACGAAGGGCAAGTTGAACCCGAGGTTTATTGGTCCATTTAATATCTTGGAGAGAGTTGGGAAGGTTGCTTATAGGCATGCATTGCCTCCTAGCCTAGCAGGGGTGCATCTAGTATTTCATGTTTCCATACTTCGGAAGTAATATGAAGATAAGTCACATGTCTTAGACTTCAACACGGTGCAACTTGATGAGAGTTTGACTTATGAGGAACAGCCGGTGGCTATTCTAGACCGGTAGATTTAAAAGTTGAGATCAAGGAGTTCTCCTTCTGTGAAAGATGTTGGAGAGGTTAGCCAATCGAGAAGTCTACGTGGGAGTCCGAGCCCGATATGAGGAGAAGATACCCTCATCTTTTTGCCCAGGTACATTTCTATGTTTTTTCGAGGACAAATGTTTCTTTTAGAGGTGGAGAATGTGACGACCTGATATATCGTTTTGAGTACTAGCTTCCTTTTCTTTATTTTGAGAGTTCTAATAGTTCAATTTGATGATTTATGACTTGCATGCGTAATTCGTGTCATTTTTCGAAAAGTTCGTATGTGAAAATTTAAAGAAAATGTGATTTTTGGCTTTAAAACGACTAGAATTGATCATGGTCAACGTTTTTGGTAAATGACCGCAGATCGGTATTTTGACGATTCGGGTTGGTTTGGATGATGTTTATGGACTTGTAAACATGTTTGGTCAAGGTCCTAGGTGACCTGAGGCCGTTTCGACGCATTATGTGAAAAATTAAAAAATTGAGTTTTAACTTGAAAATTTTGGGGTTTTATGATTGATTTTGATATTTGATGCTATTTTAATGATTTAAGATAGCGAGTGAGTTTTCTGAATGTTTGGAGACCGAGGGGTTAGGGTGAGTTTTGGATGGGTTGCGCATGGTTTTGGTGAAGCTGATAAACAACTGGTGTTTTGATTGTAGATCTCGCATTTGTGAGGTTCTGTTCGCAAATGCGAGCATTTCTTTTGCGAGTAATGTATCGCATGTGCGAAGATGGGTTGAGGGTTGGCACTTCACATTTTTGAAGTTTGTATCGCATTTGAAGACAAGGAGGGCTCTGCATTTGCGATGGGGTTGTTGCATTTGTGACACTCTAGACTTGGGGGCATCTTAGCATTTGCGAAGCATTGATCGCATTTGCGTGCTGCCCAGGGTTTAGAATTGTGAGTATTTTTTCGCTTTTACGGTAACAGAGGGCTCAGAAGTTGTTCACTTTTGCGAACATCGCAATTGCGAGCATGAGTTCGCAATTGCGACATCTGCAGGCTGGTAAAGTTCGGAAATTTTGGGACTTAGCTCATTTTACAATATTTTGAACCATAGACTCCATAGAGGCAATTTTTGGAGAGCAATTTCTTCCCAAGTTCATAGGTTATTAAATTTAGTTTGTTTTTGTAACGACCCAACCGGTCGTTTTAAGCATTTACATCCCGTTCAACTATTTGAATTTTTGAGTAGCTTCATATGATGTATTATGACCAAGTGTGTATTCTCGGCTTTGGTTTTCCGGTGTTTCAGGATTAGTTCGGAAGAATGAATTTCATGTTAGAAGCCTTTAGTTGAAATAGTTGACCAAGTTTGAATTTTTGTATTCGACCTCAGATCGGAGTTTTGATGATTCCGTTTGGTCTGAATGGTGATTTTGGACTCGGACGTAAGCCTGGAATTTAATTTGGATGTCTCTAGAATGTTTCGACGTTATTTCATCAAGCATAAGTGGTATTACATTAGCAAATGAGCTCCAAATTTAGTTTTGATTGAAGCATTAGATCCGTATTGAAATTTCGAAGCCATGGCAAAAAAGAATCGTCGAATTCGGACATCGTATGATAGAGTTATACCCATTTTCGTATCGGAAAAGATTTCCGTCGCCAGCGCCCAGGGTAGCGTGGGGCGCTAGCCCTGATGCTGGAATTTTTGAGATTCTGGAAACAGGGACACAGGTAGCGGCCACGCCACCTGTGGCGCTCAAATATTAAGTCTCTATAAACGGGGGGTTTTTTCCAATTTTTACAAACAGAGTTGGGAGCTCTGTTTGGGCGATTTTAAGAGTCAAATTTCAGCATACAACTTGGGGTAAGTGTTCTTGACTCCCTTGTGATTATATTTCATGAATTAATCTTCGTCTTCGGTATTAGATTATTGATTTTTCAAGAGAAATCAGAGGAATTTTCTAAAATTCCATAAAATGAATTTTCGAGTTTTGAATATCGATTCGGAGTCTGATTTGAGTAAAATTAGTATGGTTGGATTCGTAATTTAATGGATTGTCGGATTTTTTGAGATTTGTCGGATTCCCAGACGTGGGTCCCACCGTCGACTTTTCGAGCGGAGTTGGAAATTTTTATAATCTGGTTACTGGAGTACATTGTGATTAATTTGCACGTTGTTTGAATAGGTATGGATCGTTTGGCTTGAATTAAGGAAATAGGAAGGCGTTTGGAGGTTGATACGTGCGGAATGGAATTATTGGAGTATTGTTTATCTTGCTCGGCATTAGATTTGACTTGTTCGAGGTAAGTAACATTTCTAAACTTGGAGCTGCGAGTATGAACTCTGATTATACGCGTTATGTGATTTGTTTAGAGGTGACGCACATGCTAGGTGACAGGCGTGCGAGCGTGCACCATAAAAATTGAGACTCAGTCGATTCCGTAGAGCTGTATAGTCAATTAACTTGTATTTTTCCATGTATTTTTATGTGTTAGAGAAACTGAGCTGTGACTCATGTTAGAAATCATGCATAGGCAAATGCTGGTATTATTGGGACCCACTGAGGTCATTTCTGTTGTTGAATTATATGTTTAAATTGTAATTTCGTACTCAGTCATATACATTCATTGCATATCATATCTCAGTCTCTGTTGTTATTCATTGATACATAATATCATCATTTGGGTTAGTTTCATGCTATTGTGAGCCCGAGAGACTGGAGAGATTGATGACTGAGTGAGGCCGATGGCCTGATTGTAAGGATAATTATGGGATTGGGCTGCACGCCGCAGCAGGCCATATTGGCTTTATATGTTCTATTATTATGGGATCGGGATGCACGCCACCACATCCCTTATTTATTTATGCTCGGATCTGGTTTATTATAGCGCTTGGGCTGAAGGAGTCCCTCCAAGGTCTGCACTCCCCACAGTGAGCGCAGTGGATATTATATTTGGGATGGAGTTCCCTGGGCATGGAGTTGGTTCACTTTTGGAATGGATTTTCCCTAGCATGGATCTTGCCTAATTATCTATATTGAGGGATGGATCTTCTCTGGGCATGGATCTTGCCCGAATAATTTATATTTTGGGATGGATTTTCAATGGGCATAGATCTTGCCTGAATCATTTATATTTTTGGGATGAATTTTCACTGGCATATATCTTGCCTAGTTATCTATATTGAGGGATGGATCTTCCCTGAGCATGTATCTTGTCTGAATCATTTATATTTTTGGGATGGATTTTTCCTGGCATGGATCTTGCCTAATTATCTATATCGAGGGATGGATCTTCCCTGGGCTAGATTGGCCTTATACAGTACTAAGTGACTGACTGTCAATGATATATATTTGGGGATGGATCTTCCCTGGGCTGGATTGACTATTGATGATGAGTTCGGACTTAGGGAGATTAAGTGATCACGTAGTGATTGTGGCTGTGAAAGGGCATAACAAGATGCCAATTTGAGGCTAAGCAGGTGGGTTATTTCCTGGGGAGTAATCTACGTAAGTGTGTTCCTTATAATGTTGTGTAGGAAGTTTCTTTTCTACCAGCGGGGTATATGTGTTGAGATTCGAGTTTGAATTGGTTGAGAAAGTTGACTTGACCGTTACGAGGATGAAGGCGAGCTTAGCGGATGATTTGAGGTATTTTATAGTTTTTGTTACCTGAGTTTGTGAAGAATTTTCATTGAATTTACTGCGGGATTATGACAATAGTAGAGTATGTGTATGGTGAGTATTAGATGTTTTGTTATATGGCTTTGAGCCAACTGGGGGAGTCTGCTATCTCGATTTGATTGCACGATTATGTGTTGTATTGGTTTTGGTCTGAGGCATACTTGTTGATTATTTATGACTTACAGAGGTTGAGATCGAGGATGACTCGAGTAAGGAAAATCCTGAATACGGGTTATGTTGCGCTTTATGAGTATATGGAAATCATGGGATGAGTGAGTTGTTATTTGTGAAGGATGTAGTGCACATAGAGTATGAATTTGATTGGTGGTGTTAAGGCAGGGTTACTTTTTTGGGTGTTGTTGTGCTATTGAAGCACGTGCCTTTCGGCCCGTTTGGGCGGTGTAATTTAGATTTGAGCAGAGTGGATGACTCTCGAGAAGGTTCTAATGGGTTTGAGATTTATATATAGCAATTGAGAATTTTTCTGGACTTGTGTGTGGATAGAATTTGAGATTTGCATTTGATGGTGCCGAGACTTGCAACAATTCTGTATGACTATGGATTCTACATTTCAGTATAAGAAAGGTAAGAAGAACAATTTTAAATTCACATAAGGTATTTTCAGATTGGGCGTTTTGGTTGTGGTACTTGTGGGGGTTCTTAAGAAGAATACAATGGCTTATGGGCCTTAGGGCGGTGTCATTTTATGTTAGGATGTCTTGTAGTGAGCTTTTGATAAGGATCGTAGTGTTCCGAGAAGGAGAAGTGTCAACTTGAGGGTAATTCAGAAGAAACTCGGAGAAAATAGGACGACTGGGTAGTAGGCTGGACCAGTATGGTATGATCGATTCTTTGGATACCTATGATGTGGTGAGGCTCTATAGATGTTTTGGTGGAAATATTCTTGGGTTTGGTAACCTGCGTCGCTTGGTCCAATTAGAGGAATTCAGTTCTGATAGCTTGATTATATGCAAATAGATTTCTAACTGACCGAGTATGTAATATACTGGTGACCTAGAGTTGATATGAGATTCTTGTGCTTTTCACATGATGGCATGATAGATGTGGTGTGTTGTGCGGGATTAAGATTTGCATATACAAGGTGACAGTTCAGTCTTGAAGGGAAGGTCACAAATTTTGGACAGAATGGTCAGTTTTAGATAATTAGATGAATGCTATAACTGCTCGGTAACCCCTGAGAAAGGTGCGCATTTCAGAAGGCCGCATTGTGTTTTGACTTACGGATGTTCATCGGTATTGCAGTTCTCACCTGGTTGGTAGACTGCTGATATATAAATTTTTGCTATGTGGCACAGAAGAATTATAGAAGTATTTCTCGTGGGATGATCATGCACGAAAGATATGTTAGTCATTCCAGTGCTGGAGTTGGGACCAGTTACAGTGATTCATGTGTTCTATGAATTTGGAGACTGGAGTTCTCAAAAGCATATTGTTTCAGGATTACGACCTGATTGAGGTGAGCATTTTACTTAAACTCGGTAGAGGAACTAGTTGTGTGAATTATTTGTGATAGCTACGCGCTATGAGTGCAATGAATTAAACTCGGTTTGAGCCCATGCGCGAGCACCGAGGCAATTATTCATGCTTGGGAAAATGCTTAGGCTATAATATGCCTAGAGTTGACTGTTAAGCTTAAAGTTATCACGTTCTCGCATTCGTACCTTTGTTGAGAACTATCTGAGCCAAACTTGAGGTTACAAAGAGGCTAATTCCTTGAAAAAACGTGGTATTTACTATTTCTGCGATAACTTGCTATTTTGAGCTGTGATAGCACAATTTACACATGCCTACACTATAGCATGTTATTTATGCCAGTCCAGGAGCATGAGAACCATCTTATTTCATCCATCATCTACATATATACTTGCTTAACTACTCCTGTATGATATGTTCGGATTTGAGGCCTGTGACTATACCGGGCGTGTGAGTTGTTCGTGCAGCTGTAAGGCCCCATAAAATTTTACCTAAGAACTGATCTGCAGATCGCATATCTGCCGCTGACCGAGGCAAAAATTTGGGCAAAATTTTTGGACCATTATGCGGTCGCATAATCACTTTGCAGGCCGCATAACCCCTCACAGATCCAATCTAAAACAATTTTGGAGGAACATTCTGCGGCACGTTATGCGACCGCAGAAGAGGTCTACGGACCACAGACCGATCGCAGAGTGAGGCAAGGGTGCCCAGTTCTAAAGGGCCATTATGCAGTCCATTTTGTGGAACGCAGAAGCGTTATGCGGTCGCATATGCGACCGCAGAACTGGTCGAGACTTTATTTTTTCTAATTTTTGAACCCGATCCCATTCTTATAAAATAGCCTTGGGGATCATTTTAATAGAGAAAACATATACTCTAGAGAGAGGGAGTGCCAAGGAGTGAGAGGGAAAGTTCTTAAGCTCATTGTCCATCAATTCTTGCTCAAAGTTGAAGAAATTGCAAGAAGAATTCACTAGGTCTTCCTCATAGAGGTAAGGTTCTACTCCGTAGCCCTCAATTTCATAATTCTAATTGAAAATAGGTAATAAGCCAAGCAATTATTGGGTGTGGGAGTTGTTTATTTTTACATGCATGTACCATTAAGGGTAGTAGGAAGATTGTTGAACTCTTTTGGGTGAACTTTGGGTAGTGGGGTGAAAGAATCCACCATAGGAGGACCTTGAAACCTTAATGCACACCTAGTGTTTGATAAAATGCTCAAGTGAGCTGGAACTATGAATTTCTTCATAATTTATGTTCAATATGTCTGTATCTCTAAATAGATCAAAGTGGCTAAGATTTTGGAACATTGTAGTAATTTAAAAAGCTCGAGGTAAGGTATGTTGGCTAAATTTCTCTCTTAGAATTGAACTCCCACGATGTACTTGTAAGTCCCGAGTTGTCCATTATGAATTGACTTTTATGAATGAGTTTGGTGTCGAAAGATGTATTTATATGAATATGTTCAAAACGTGTTCCGAAATATTCTTATTATGTTATGTCGTTCTTCGGGAGCGTGTTTAAAGTACGAGTATGTATTAAAAAGTTGTGACTTTAAGTCAAGCCCAAATGGAAGTGATCATATCAAATTGTGTAAGACATCACATGTGCCTAAGACCCTAAATTGCTCAAATATGTGCCTAAAGTCTTGAATAGAAATGTTTGTTGGTGACAATCCGTGTTAATGTTTGAAAGTGGAATAGTGAGCATGAGTTATGAAGTACGACTAATGTGCTAAGAATGATATTGCATTGTGGCCAGTGATGCCAATAAAATGAATGACATGTAAAAGAATATGAATTAAATGGTAAATACTTTTAATAATAAATGCCTTGGGAGTATCGTTTAACCATCAAGGAAGGGTAGGTCGGAACAACCTAACCCCGAAACTCACGTGCCAGTGTAAGAGTGATTGAGGGGTAAATCCTATTGTTTCCCCTTATATGGGATGAGATTGGTGTGTTGAGATGTTTTCTCTTAAATGGGATGAGATTATTGCTAGCGAGATGTGATGTGATGTCGATCCACGCGACATTATGGTGAGACATCTTAGCTGATCGGGCTGAGATCGGACGCCATGCCACGCACATGGTGGTATTGTGAGTGTATGTCTCGGGGTGAGACGGCTTAGCTGGTCGGGCTGAGATCGGACTCTGTGCTAAAACATGGTGGTGTATTGGTGCTAAAGTTCTCCCAACTTAAATTACTGAAACCTATTTGAAGTTTACCTTTCCCCTAACTCGACACCTTGATACTGTTTCAGTCTCTTATTGATTTTTTATTTTATTCTCCATTTACTGTTGCTCGTTCTATTGAGAGGGTATTTAGTTTTACATACTAGTACTATTCCATATGTACTAACGTCCCTTTTGCCGGGGACGCTGTATCTTTAATGGATGTAGGTGGTTCCATAGCAGGTAGTATTGATCAGTGATAGCAGCACACCTTCTCCTCAGCTGATTTGGTAAGCCCCACTTCATTTCGGTGTCTTATATCTTTTATCCTTCGTACATAGCGTTTTGAGGTATAGCCGGGGCCTAGTTGTGTAATGACCCGGCCGGTCATTTTGAGAATTAACATCCCGTTCGGTGGCTTAAGGTTTCAAGAAGCTCCGTATTATGTGTTATGACTTGCGTGCATGGCCGAGCTCAGTTATCAGATGATTCGGAGTCAATTTGAAAGAAGGATTCTTGTTTTAAAAGCTTAAGCGGTAAGAGTTGACCTGAGTTTTGACTTTGAGAAAATGAGTCCGAAATGGTATTTTGAAGATTCCAACAGATTCGTATGGTGATTTTGGACTTAGGTCTGCGTCCGGATTTGGATTTGGAGGTCCGTAGGGTAATTTGAAGTATTTCGGTAAAATTTGGAAAAAATAAAGTTTTGGAAGGTTAAGAGGTTTGACCGAGGGTTGACTTCTGTGATGTCGAGGTCGGAATGCGATTCCGAGAGTTGGATTAGTTCTGTTATGTCATTTGGAACTTGCATGCAAACTTTGACGTCATTCTGGGTTGGTTTGATAGGTTTCGACGCGAGTTTTAGAAGTTGGAAGATTTGAAAGTTCATAAGTCCGATTCATTGTGCAATTCGTAGTTTTGACATTGTTTGATGTGATTTGAGACCTTGAGCTAGTCCGTGGTATGTTATGGAACTTGTTGGTGTGTTTCAACGGGGTCCCGGAGGCCTCGGGCGTGTTTCGGATGGGCCATGGGCCATTTCCTCTTGTTTTGGAGGGCTATTCTGATATCTGGTGTCCTCTTCTATGCAATCGTATAGGTGAAGCCGCGAAGGCTGTTTGGTGGATTGACCATTTCCCTTCTTTGTGCTCGCAAAGGCCAGTTTGTGATCGCGGAACTGTGGCTTTTCCCCCTTCGTGTTCGCATCCACCTGCCCGCGTTTGCGTACCATAGCCAGCTGGTTCCCTTCCGTGATCGCATTCGCTCTTTCACAGTTGCGTCGGGCAGTCCTTGGCCTCAGAATGTTTTCCTCATCGCGATCGCACTCATTTGTATGCGATCGCGTAGACATTTTGGGGCAGTAGCCATTTTGTTCTTCGCACATCTGGGGAGAATATAAAAGTACTTTATTCTGAGGGTTAGCCATTTTTATCATTTTTGGAGTTCTAGAGCTCGATTTTGAGCGATTCTCATGGGTTTTTCAAGTAAATCATTGGGGTAAGTGTTCTTCACCTAAGATTTATTATATTCCATGATTTTATCTTTATTTTTATCATTAAATTAGTGTTTTGAGTTGAGAAAAGTGGGGATTTTTGAAGAAAATTTTCAAAGTGTAAAATGATGATTTGAGGGATGAATTGGTATCGGAATTTGATAATTTTATTATGGTTGAACCCGTATCGAAATGGTGTTCGGGTTTTGTAAAATTTGTTGGGTTCCGAGCTGCGGGCCGGGGGGTCGACTTTTGGGTTGATTTTTAATTTTTGATAAAGATTGAAGCTTTATTGTCCGGAATAGTTTCTTATGAGTTTTATTTGTGCTTTGAAGTTATTTTGGCTAGATTTGAACCGTCCGGAGGTTATTTCACTCGAGAGGTTCATTTTAGAGTGATAGTCTATCTTCTTTGAGGTAAGTATCTTTTCTAACTTCGTGTGGAGGAACTACCCCTTAGGATTTGAGTCTTTTCTGCTAATTGTGTCATGTGAAGTTCGTGTACGAGAGGTGACGAGCACGTGCTCGGGCTTATTTGTGGAAAGTTGACCTTCTAGGGCTCTTAGGTTCTTATGTTCACTAGATATGAAGTTGTTTTGTCATGTTAAGTTCCCCATTTACTAGTTTCACCTCTACGTGTTTTAATTGGAATTAATTGCTTCATGTTCAACCCTTATTGCCTGTTTGACCCTCGTGTGCCTTAATTGAAGTTGTTGCCTCTTCAATTACCATGCTATCTTTTCTGTTGCTTATCCTTAATTAACTTGCTGTATTGTTTCCATAATTTACTCAAACCTAAAAGAAGTTAGTTATCCTTTATCATAGTTGCCTCATCCTTATTTAGAATTATTGACTCATGTTATCTTCCTTGATGTCAGATTGTATTTTTGTGGAATTATTTGTTACATATCATTTCTCCCTTGTTAAGCTATTCTTATTGAAACTAGTATTTCCTATTGTGTTTATTCTTTGTGAGCACGTTTTACCGCTTCTTTGTGATCCAAAGCTCTTGAGTGGATTTGCTTGTCGTATTCAATGCTAACCTAACATTGCTTGGCCTGAATTGTGTTAGAACACTTGCACAAGCATACACGTAGGTAAATCACTCCTATCGGTTTAACAAGATGGATCCTAATATTACTGATTATTTATACACACCCTCGTCTGTTTGCCTTCTATGTGAGAATGTTTCTATTGGCACGTGCGTCGTCCGTGCGGTTACTAGTTGAAATGAGGGCACAAGATGCCAAGTGTTTAGGATTCACGAATTGGGACCCCTGACTTGTGAATATATTAAGGTTTGGTGCCTCGTGAAGATTATTCGGTAAACCTGGCATGATGGCGGTTATTCTTATTGAGTTGCTAGTTGTCTTTCTTTTATCTGTTTTCACCGGATTCTAACTGCGTTCAGCTTGCTCCACTGTGTTATTACTTGTTGTGGTCCGCTGCTAATTATTGCTTCTATTTTCTTTGCAAGTACCGTATTATTGTTATCATTATGCGTAGTTTTGTAGACATATCGTACTTTATTAGTTCTATACCTATACTTGTCCAGGTTATCCAGACCAGTAGGTGTCTTGACTGTCCCTCGTCAGTACTTCACTGAGGTTAGTTTTGATACTTACTGGGTGCCGCTGTGGTGTACTCATGCTACGCTTCTGGATGATAACTAGATGCACCTGCCTCAGATCCTGCACGATTAGTGCAGAAGTGTAGCATGAGTACATAAACAACATGTACCCAGTAAGTATCTAGTCTAACCTCAAAGAAGTAGTGACGAGGGGTCGACTTCGATACTTACTATGGGCTAACAGTAAAATATCAAAGTATCTAAATAGGCATGGGCTATGTAATTGATAATGAAACCTCAACAACAAGCAATAAATAAAAAATTCTTTCATAAATAGCAAATCCCAAATAAACTCCCATCATTTAGTGGGTTTTAACTGCTCGAGCCAATAAAATGATATCAAGTATAATTGGGCCCAAGTATTATTATGCACGAATTATGCCGAGGTCGTACGACCCGATCCAAAATATAAATATAAATACTGTGCACTGCCGAGGGTTGAACGACACGAACCATAGATGCATCTATTCTACTTCCGAGGCATTCCGTCCGCTCCACAAAAAGAGAGGATACTTTATAAATATCTGATTTAAAGATTATAATGAGGCCAATATACAAAGAAGCACAAATTCCTACTAACGGTCAGGTAACTTGCCACAACCCAAGTAAGTGATATTCATTCCTTTAAAATTCAAAATTATCAAGTTACAATAAAATTTAAGCACACTTTAATTAATAAGTAGAGTGCAAACATTACAAACATTTCATGATTTAGGTCCTAAACAACCCGGACATAAGCATAATTAATAGATACGCACGGACTCTCGTCACCTCGTGCGTACGTATCCCCCACATTTAGAAGCACATATTAATTCAAGTCACCTATGGGGTAAATTTTCTCTAACAAGGTTAGAAAAGAGACTTACCTCGTCTCAAAGCATGCTTTCCGGCTACAAATTCGCTCTAAAGCCTCAATTCAGTGCCGAACAATCCGAAACTAGTCAAATATTATATAAATTTATCAATACATGTTCAAAAGTTCATGACTTAACAATTCAAGTAATTACCCAACCTAAATTGGAAGATTCTTAAAATTCAACCTCGGGCTCACGTGCCTAGATTCCGAAATTTTTTGAAGAAAGTCGTTATCCATAACCGTACAAACTCAAATATATGAGTTTTACCAAAATCCATAACAAATTTCGTGGTTAAACTCCATTTTTATCAAAGCCTAGATTTTTCATCTAAACCCACAATTTTCACTAATTTACATGTTACAATCTACCTATAAACTATGTATTTAACTCACATTAGATAGAAATTACTTACCTCAAATAGCTAGTGAAAATCCTTCTCTAACCAGATCCAAAATCACCCCAAGAAGTGCAATAAAATGAACTCCAAATGCTCAATCCCGACTTAAATGAAGTTCTGCCTTCAACGTTTTTCGCACTTGCGGTGCTTCTGCCGCATTTGCGGTACCGCACTTGCGGTGCTAGGTCCGCTTCTGCGGTGTTCCTCAAGCCCAGCGAGTGCCGCTTCTGTGGATGGGATTTCCGCTTCTGCTGTCCTGCTTCTGCAGCGAGCGTGCCGCTCCTGCAGCTTCAGCCGCTTCTGCGTCCTCCCCAATCGCACCTGCGCGTTTGCAGGTGCGCACGAAAACCCACATCTGCGGTCCATGGCCGAACATTCCAAAGCCGCTTCTTCGACCCAACCCATGCACCTGCGGCCCAAAGCTCGCAGGTGCGGGCACACCAGAACTGGTGCACCAACAGCCCTTTTGAGTCTTAACACTATCCACGCATCATCCGAATGGCATCTGGGCGCTCCGAGGCCTCGTCCGAACATACTAACAAGTTTGAAATCGTAAAACCAACTCGCTCAAACCCTCGGAACACATAAAAAACATCAAAACTAAGAATCACACCTCAAACCAAATTGAATCAACTTAGGAACTCCAAGTTCTTCAACTTACTCCGAGCGCGCCGAAACATACTTAAACTACTCGAAATGATACCAAATTTTGCGTGCAAGTCTTAAATCACCATACAAAACTATTCTCGGGCTTGAAATTTCAAACGGACCTCGATAACACCAAAACTTACTCCAAACCAAATTTTTAAAGAAGTTTAAAACCTTTAATGAGCCAAATTTCACTATTAAGCGCCGAAACATTTCCGGGTCATCCAAAATCAGATCCGAACATACGCCCATGTCTGAAATCATCATACGAATATATTAGAACCGTCAAATCCTAGTTCCGAGGTCGTTTACTAAAAATGTTGACGGAAGTCAAACTTAGCCCCTTTTTTGCCAACCTTAAGGAACCAAGTCTTCCGATTTCAACCCGAACCTTTGCAAATCCTGAACTAACCATTCCTAAAAGTCATAAAAAAGTAAAAGCACATACGAAGAGTCTCATTTAGGGGAATGGGGTTCTAGAAAGAAAAATGACCGGTCGGGTCGTCACATTCTCCACCTGTAATCAAATGTTCATCCTCGAACGGTCTAGAATCATACCTGGAGTATTGAATAAGTGTGGATATCTGCTCTGCATGTCATCCTCGGCCTCCCAAGTTGCCTCCTCGACTGGTTAGCCCCTCCACTGAACCTTTACCGTAGAAATCTTCTTGGACGTCAACTGGCGAACCTGCCTATCAACAATAGCTACTGGTTCCTCTTTATAACCCAGGCTATCATCTAGTTGCACCATGCTGAAGTCTAACACATGCGACCTGTCGGCATGATACCTCTAGAGCATAGACACGTGGAAAACCAGATGAACTCCTGATAGACTGGGAGGCAAAGAAAGCTCATAAGCAACCTCCTCAACTCGTCTCAACACCTCAAATGGACCTATAAACCTTGGGGACAACTTGCTTTCTTCCCGAACCTCATGATCACCTTCATCGGCGAGACTTTCAAGAGAATCTTCTCACCTACCATAAATGATAAATCACGCGCCTTCTGATCCGCGTAACTCTTCTGTCTGGACTATGCTGTGCGAAGTCGCTCCTGAATCAACTTTACCTTTTCCAAGGCATCCTTCACCAAATAAGTACCACATAACTTAGCCTCGCCGGGCTTAAACCATCTGTTGGATGAACGACATCGCCGACCATATAAAGCCTCAAATGGAGCCATCTCGATGATGGACTGATAACTATTGTTGTAAGAAACTCGGCCAAAGGCAAGAACCGATCCCACTGCCCTCAAAAGTCAATTACATATGCTTTAAGCATGTCCTCCAAGATCTGAACTGTTCCCTCCGACTGCCCGTTGGTCTGTGAATGAAACGCTGTGTTGAGCTCTACCTGGGTCCCTAACTCACTCTGTACTGCTCTCCAGAAATGTGAAGTAAACTGAGGGCCTCTATCTGATATGATGGAAACAGGCCCACCATGCAACCGAACTATCTCCTGAATATAAATCTGGGCCAAACTCTCTGAAGTATACGTGGTCAACACCAGAATGAAGTGTGCCGAATTGGTCAACCTGTCGACAATGATCCAAACTGCATTAAACTTCCACAAGGTCTGCGGCAACCCAACTACAAAGTCCATAGTAATGCGCTCCCACTTCCACTCAGGTATAATCATCTGCTGGAGTAGGCCACCTGGCCTCTGGTGCTCATACTTAACATGCTGGCAATTTAGACACCTCGCGACATTGTCAACTATGTCCTTCTTCATCCGGCGCCACCAATAATGCTGACTCAGGTCGCGATACATCTTTGTAGCACCTGGATGAATAGAATAGCGAGAATTGTGTGCCTCCTCTAGAATCCTCTCCTTCAGCCCATCAACATTAGGAACACATAGACGACCCTAGAGTCGCAGAACACCATCCTCACCGACAGTAACCTCCTTAGTACCACTCTGTAGTACCGTCTCTCTGAGAACTAACAAGTGTGGATCATCAAACTGACGGGCCTTGATATGCTCCAATAGTAAAGACTGGGCAACGACACATGCAAGAACTCGGCTGGGCTCTGAAATATCCAACCTCACATGTCTGTTGGCCAAAGACTGAATATCCTAAGCCAATGGCCTCTCCTCCGCTGAAATGAATGCCAAGTTACCCATACTCTCCGCCTTTCTGCTCAAGGCATCCGCAACTACATTCACCTTGCCCCGATGATAAAGGATGGTGATATCATAGTCCTTTAGTAACTCAAGCCACCTGCACTGCCTCAAATTGAGATCCCTTTGCTTGAACAAATACTGCAAGCTGCGATAATCAATGTAAACCTCACAGGACACCCCATAAAGATAATGCCTCCAGATCTTAAGGGCATGAATAATCGTGACCAACTCTAAATAGTGCACAGGGTAATTCTTCTCATGGGTCTTCAGCTGACGGGAAGAATATACAATAACTCGCCCCTCCTGCATCAATACACAACCCAAGCAGACGCGTGAAGCGTCACAATACACAGTATACGTCCCTGAACCGGAAGGCAACACTAACATCGGTGCTAAAGTCAAGGCAGTCTTGAGCTTCTGAAAGCTCGCCTCACAATTGTTGAACCATCGGAACGGAGCACCCTTCTGGGTCAATCTAGTCAAAGGTGATGCAATAGATGAGAAACCCTCAACAAACCGATGATAATAACCTGCCAACCCTAAGAAGCTTCTGATCTTAGTCACTGTGGTAAGACGGGGCCAACTCTGAACTGCCTCGATCTTCTTGCGATCAACATTTATACCATCGCCTGATACAACATGCTCTAAGAATGCCACAAAATCTAAACAAAACTTATACTTGGAGAACTTAGCATATAGCTTCTATTCTCGCAAGGTCTGAAGCACCACTTTCAAATGCTGCTCGTGATCCTCCATGCTACGCGAGTAGATCAAAATGTCATCAGTGAAGACAATGACAAACGAATCAACATATGGCCTGAATACCCTATTCCTCAAATCCATAAACACTGCTGGGGCGTTATTCAAACCAAAGGACATCACTAAAAACTCATAATGGCCATATCTAGTCCAGAAAGCAGTCTTCAGAAAATCTGAATCCCGAATCTTCAACTGATGGTACCCCAATCTCAAGTCGATCTTAGAGAACACCTTAGCACCCTGCAACTGGTCAAACAAATCATCAATATGCGGCAATGGGTACTTGTTCTTAATGGTGACTTCGTTCAAATGGCAGTAATCAATGCACATCCGCCTAGTCTTATCTTTCTTCTTCGCAAATAACACTGGTGCACCCCAAGGCAATGGTCTGACAAAACCCTTTGCTAGTAACTCCTCCAGCTGTTCCTTCAACTCCTTTAAATCTTTCGGAGCCATGCGGTACTTTGGGATAGAGATAGGCTGGGTACCTGGAGCCAAATCAATACAAAAATCGATATCACGATTTGGTGGCATGCTTGGAAGATCAGAAGGAAACACATCGGAAAACTCCCCGACAACGAGCACTGAATCTATCACCGGAGTCTCTGTAGTAGTATCCCGAACATAAGCTAGATAAGCCAAACAACCCTTCTCGACCATGTATCGAGCCTTCAAAAAAGAGATAACCCAACTGGATGTACTAACGGACGAGCCCTTTCACTCCAATATAGACAACTCTGGCATCGCCAAGCTAACAGTCATTTCATGGCAATCAAGGATGGCGTGATATGGAGATAACCAGTCTATGCCCAGGATGACTTCAAAGTCGGTCATATCAAGCAACAAAATTTTTTCTCTAGTCTCATAATCACAGGATGTGACAACACACGACCGATAGATACGATCCATGACAACAGAATCACCCACAGGAGTGGATACATAAATAAGAGTACCTAAGGACTCACGAAGAACATCCACGAAATAGGAAAATAGAGATGACACATATGAGTAGGTAGACCCTGGATCAAATAATACTGAAACATCCCTACTGTAGACAAAAATAATGCCTATGATCACGCCATCTGAGGCCATTGCATTTGGTCTGGCCGGGAAAGCATAGAAGCTAGCTGGAGCGCCACCTGCCTGGCCTCCACCTCTAGGACGACCCCTACCCACCTGCCCTCTGCCTCTAGGCGGCCGGACGGCTGGTGCGGCTATTAGTGCTGTAATCATAGGCCGAGAACCCTGCTTCACTGCCTTGCCCCGAAGCCTGGGGCAGAACCTCCACACATGGATGAGATCGCCGCACTCGAAACAACCTCTTGGTACGGTGGACTGCTAACCTGAAGTCTGACCCTGATGGCCTGAATACCCACTGGAAGGACCCTGAATAGCTGGTCGACGGTAGGAACTCTTTGGCATAGCCTGAGATGTGGCTAGGTCTGCTGGAAATAAACCAGCCCGGGTCATAGTATCCATGAACCGTAGCATACGGCCCATGACCTCCTGGAAGACCGGTGCTGACATGAAATCTACCGGGGCTGGCTCAGCTGCAGACACCTCGCCTTGCTCCTCGATCCTCTACTGGATATGCTGGTCGTATAGTTGGAGCAGCTCTGGGACATCCTCGTCCCTACCTCAGACTGGTGCCCTCCCCCGACCTCTGCCTCGGCCTCTAGCAATAGGGGGAGAAGCTCCTCCTGGGTCTGGAATATCCGCTGTGCGTGTTCTCACCATCTGTGAGGGAATAAGATAAAGATACTTAGTATATCATCAACTGCACGATAGGAGATGAAGAAAGAGTAGTTTCCTAATACCCTATAGCCTCTCGAAGATAAGTACGGACGTCTCCGCACCGATCTGCAAGACTCTATTAGGACTGCTCATAACTTCTGAGACCTACGTGAACCTAGTGCTCTGATACCATGTTGTCATGACCCAATTTTTCTATAGGTTGTGATGGCACCCAACGTTACCGCTAGGCAAGGCAACAATGAACAAGCCGCATGATTATTTCTTTGAACAATTTAGAAATGGTTGATTTTCAGTTATTGGATAAATAAGAAGTGAAAAATTAAATAACATGAGAAATAGACAGCTTTATAAGCAAACGAGATGAAGTAAATAATCAATTCACCAAGTTTCTACTAGTAAACTCTCCAAGACCTGGTGTCACAAGTGTATGAGCTACTAGTAGAATATACAAAAATACTACACTACTGTCTTAAGTGAAATAGACAGAAAGTAGAAAAAAAAAGAAAGACTTCGGATGCTGCAGAACGGGTTTAGAAGGAAACTGAACTCAAAGTCTCGTAGAATCAAGGGTGCGCGCCGGGATGATAACCAGATGCACTTGCCTCAGATCCTGCACGATTAGTGCAGAAGTGTAGCGTGAGTACATAAATAACATGTACCCAGTAAGTATCTAGTCTAACCTCAAAGAAGTAGTGACGAGGGGTCGACTTTGACACTTACTATGGGCTAGCAGTAAAATATAAAAGTATCTAAATAGGAGTGGGCTATGTAATTGACAATGAAACCTCAACAACAAGCAATAAATAAATAATTCTTTCATAAATAGAAAATCCCAAATAAACTCCCATCATTTAGTGGTTTTTAACCTCGAGCCAATAAAACGATATCAAGTATAATTGGGCCCAAGTATTATTACGCACGAATTATATCGAGGCCGTATGACCCGATCCAAAATATAAATATATATATATTGTGCACTGCCGAACTATAGATGCATCTATTCTACTGCCGAGGAATTCGGCCCGCTCCATAAGAAGAGAGGATACTTTATAAACATCCGATTTAAAGGTTATTATGAGGCCAATATACCAAGAAGCACAAATTCCTACTAACGGTCAGGTAACTCGTCGCAACTCAAGTAAGTGATATTCAATCCTTTAAAATTCCGTTATCGAGTTCCAATAAAATTTAAGCACTTTAATTAACAAGTAGGGTGCAAACATTACAAGCATTTCTGATTTGGATCCTAAACTACCCAGACATAAGCATAATTAGTAGCTATGCACGGACTCTCGTCACCTCGTGCGTACGTAGCCACCACATTTACAAGCACATATTAATTCGAATCACCTATGAGGTAAATTCCCTCTTACAAGGTTAGAAAAGAAACTTACCTCATCTCAGAGCTTGCTTTCAGGCTACAAATTCGCTCTAATGCCTCAATCCGGTGCGGAACAATCCGAAACTAGTCAAATGTTATATAAATTTATCAATACATGTTCAAAAGTTCATGACTTAAAAATTTAAGTAATTACCCAACCCAAATTGGAAGATTCTTAAAATTCAACCCCGGGCCCATGTGCCTAGATTTTGAAAATTTTCGAAGAAAGTCGTTATCCATAACCTTACGAACTAAAATATATGTTTTTTTTACCTAAATCCATAACAAATTTCGTGGTTAAACTCCATTTTTATCAAAACCTAGATTATTCAGCTAAACCCACAATTTTCACTAATTTACATGTTAAAATCTACCTATAAACTATGTAGTTAACTCACATTAGATAGAAATTGCTTACCTCAAATAGCTAGTGAAAATCCCTCTCTAACCAACTCCAAAATCGCCCCAAGAAATGCAATAAATGAACCCCAAATGCTCAACCCCGACTTAAATGAAGTTTTGCCTTTAGCATTTTTCGCACCTGCGGTGCTAGGTCCGCTTCTGCGGAGTACCTCAAGCCCAGCGAGCTTCTGCGGACGGGATTTCCGCTTTTGCAATTCTGCTTCTATGGCGAGCGTGCCGCTCCTGCGGCTTGAGCCGCTTCTGCGTCCTCCCCAATCGCACCTGCGCCTTCGCAGGTGCGCACGATAACCCGCATCTGCGGTCCATGGCCAAACATTTCAAAGCCGCTTCTGCAACCCAACCCACATACCTGCGGGCTTGCACTTGCGGCCTAAAGCTCGCAGGTGCGGGTATACCAGAACTGGTGCACCAACAGCCCTTTTGAGTCTTAACTCAATCCGCGCATCGTCCGAATAGCATCCGGGTCCCCCGAGGCCCGGTCCGAACGTACCAACAAGTTTAAAATCATTAAATAAACTCATTCGAACCCTCAGAATGCATAAAACAACATCAAATCTAAGAATCACACCTTAAACCAAATTGAATCAACTTAGGAACCTTAAGTTCTTCAACTTACTCCGAGCGCGCCAAAACATACTTAAACTACTCGTATGACACCAAATTTTGCGTGCAAGTCTTAAATACGAAACTATTCCTGGGCTCGAAATTCCAAACATACCTTGATAACACCAAAACCTCCTCCAAACCAAATTTTTGAAGAACTTTAAAACCTTCATTGAGCCAAGTTTCACTATTAAGCGCCGAAACGCTTCCCGTTCATCCAAAATCTGATATGAACATATGCCCAAGTCTAAAATCATCATACGAGTCTATTGGAATCGTTAAATCCTGTTTTCGAGATCGTTTACTAAAAATGTTGACGGAATTCAAACTTAGCCCCTTTTCAACCTGAAGGAACCAAGTGTTCCGATATCAACCTGAACCTTTCCAAATCCGAACTAACCATATTCGCTAGTCATAAAAAAGTAAAAGCACACAGGGGGAGTCTCATTTAGGGGAACGGGGTTCTAGAAAGTAAAACAATCGGTCGGGTTGTTACACCCTACTTTATGTTTCCGTTTGTTGCCCCTTTATTTGTGTAATTGTTACCCCTTTTACCTGAATCTATCGTTTTACTTTTTGATATATAACTCCACAAGTTCATCGTAGGTGTCTATTTTTGCCTCGTGACTATATTGTCGAGGTTAGGCTCGACACTTACTAAGTATCTTGAGTCGGTTGTACTCATACTACACTTCTACACTTCTTGTGCAAATCCAGATATTGGTACTAGCGGAGTCCCCAGAGGTGCTTAGTAGATACCAGACAGGTGATTCAAGGTAGAGTTGCATTCCATTCGCAGGCCTTAAGTAGTCTTCTTATTTTCCATTGTATTGTTTTCATTATTCTGATAGTATTGTATTTTCTTTCAAAATAGTGTAGGTAGTAAACTTTAGAAGTTCATGTACTTGTGACTCCACATCTTGGGATGGTTCGCATAGTTGGTGGTTCTAGACTTACTATATGTACCTTTCGAGTTGCTTTTACTTTATATAGCTATCTTTGCTGTTGGTCGTAAATTACTATTCCTTTCATATTTTATCTGTTGTGTGTTGGCTTGCCTAGCGAACAGCGATATGCATCATCACAATCCCGGTCGAATGGGATTTTGGGTTGTGACACATACCTTCGTTACATGTTGAACTGTTATGAGACTTGCACACATTTTCTTATGTGCACTATGTGGTACTTGTATTTTCATGTCTAGACCTTGTTACTGATACCGGGTACACGGATATGTATTGAGCTGTGTAAGTTATATATTCATAGTGAGTATCTTTAACCTAATACATCCTTACTGCTTCACCGAGGTTAGTAAGGATACTTACTGAGTATATAGGGTCGGTTATCCTCATACTACATAGATTTTCTTTACCCGCTTTGTAAATCTATATCATACTAGCTCATGACTTGTACTACCAATCCTTGAGATGTTGTATGGAATTTAGCTATTTTACTCCTTGTGAATATGATCGTCCACTTGGGTTACATTATTATATGTTTGCCTTACCTAGTTTGCTGGGATTAGGGGCCATCACGACCAGGATTATTTTGGGTCGTAACAATTTCTTTATAAAAATTATTTTGATAATTGTAATTATCTAAGTATATATTAATAAATAAAAACAAGGGGCCAAACAAATTGCGAACGTGGGAGGAAGTATTTCTTTTTTGATAGTCAGGTTTAATAAATAAATTAAAAAATTCCAAACAAATATGGGAGGAGTATTAATTTTTTTTTGGTGCTAAAATATTATTTTTATTAATAGAAACAAAGTACAAAGATGGAGGGGGACATAAACCTTACTTCCCAAAAGAAAAAGCATGTACTCTTAGTAATCCTAGAATGATAACTAATTGTACCTAGGTAGTAGTGAGGAGTTAGACCTATGGTGATGTAACGATTATTTATTTTATATTTGATAGACAATCGTATGTACAAAAATAATGTAAAAATTTTCTAGGTCAGCTATACAAAAAAGTACACATGTTCCTATTTCTACTGAGTGGATGAGGGATGTGATCCCCTATATATACATTTGACATCTGTTCGTAGTGTCGAGAGTTCGCAAAAGTGTGACAAAAAAGCACGAGCTATCTTCAATTTTTCTTTGGCCTTGAGGACAGGGAAAGCCAAGTTGAAGATGGCTATCGGGATATACCAAGTGACTGGACAACAATGTTGTTTGTATTGTTGGATGAGCAATTTTCTGACTGCTGCTGTTGGTTCTGGAGCTGGGGTGATGAGTTGATTGCTGGAGCTGCTTCTTTTTTGTATATGTGTGTATCTTGTGTCTTCTGTTAGGTTGTCTGTTTGGCTTGTTGCTTCTGTTGTTGCTCCAGTATAGGTGTTGCTTCTGTTGGTAATCTGCCGACTGTGTTTCTGTGTCCTGGAGCTGCTACTGACTTGGTGTTTGCCTGTATGTGTTGCTGCTCCTGTGCTGTTGTATGTCGGCTGGATTCCTGTGATGTACGGTAAGGGGAGAGGTCCATGATGATTGTTGTAGTTGCAACAGATTGAGCACTAAGAGTGCTAATACCATACCTTGCAACTGCAATAATGATCTGGACCCATCCAAACTGTTTACAGTGTTGGGAAATTTACTGAGTTCAGTGGTAGCATTGATGTTTATATTGTCTTTTCTGATTTCTTGATTTTGACTTTTGGTGCTATTGTTGCTTTAAAGATGAGTTTCCTGCTGTTGGTGTGGCAGTTGGTTTGGATTTGTGTGCTGCTTTTGATGCTTTGGATATCTGTGATCATCTATGCTGGCTTCAGAATGCTACTTTTATTGGCTGTATGTTGATTGTGCTTCTGTGTCATGTAGTTGCTGCTTGCTTGGTGATTTCCTGTCTATATTGATGCGCCTGTGTAGCCGTGTGTTGGCTGGATTCCTGTGATGTATGGTAGTAGGGAAGGTCCATGATGATTGCTGTAATTGCAACAGATTGAGTACTAAGAGTGCTAATACCATACATTGCAATTGCAGCAATGATCTGGACCACTCCAAGCTATCTGCAGTGTTGATAACTTTATTGAATTCAGTGGTGGCATTGATGTTTCTACTGTCTTTTCTGATCTCTTGGATATGACTTTTAAGGCTGTTGTGCTTTGAGTGTGTTTTTCCTGCTGTTGGTGTAGCAGTTGGTTTGGCTTGATGTGCTGCCTTTGATGCCTTGGACATCTGTGATCTTCTATGTTGGCTTCAGAGGTGATTTTTTCTTCTTTTCTGTTGTTGAGATTCTGAGAAGTGAGGCTGATGTTGCGAGAAAGTATTAATTTAGTTGGAATTGACAAGTTTAATTTTTTTTCTATTTTTTTAATAACTTTGAAACTCCAACTTTGTTGGAGCTTTATCCTAATAATTTACACTTGTCATCTTACAGGAATTTTAGGCTAGAAATGATTCGTGATTTTTTAACATTCGAATGACTCTAACTTTCAAATTCTATTGCATCAAGTTGCTTGAAATTCGTCTGATTTCATGAACTGGTATAGGCATCTTTGCAAACTGATTGAGGTATGCAGAAAAATATTCTGAGCAGAGAAAACAGGGACTGGAAAAGGAAGTTTAAAGAAAAAACCACATAAATTATTATTATCATAGGAGATCGTGGATAAGAATCAGTTTTGGATTAGGTTAGGATTGTTGTTTGAAACCCACGTCTGGAAGATTATTAGTCATGGGGTGAATTGTCGACTATTTTTCTACCTGTTTCTTTTTAAAAATTATTTTGACAATTATAAATATCTACATATATTTCAATCATCATACTATATTATAAGCATGAAGACTTTTAGGTGAAGTTATTTTACTGAAATAACCTTTAAAAACTAGATGACCTTTATACCCTTTAAGCAAATACTATACCATAACATTTTTGGACAAATCTACATACATCTCTCTTCATTACTTTCATTGTTATTGCACTCCTTTAAGTAACATGAATTTTCACACTAAATTGGGTTAACTTTAATCTGAAAGCAAAAGGTAATTATCATTAATCTATATTTATATTCTATAATTATATATAATTGTGGTATTAATCAGGGTGATGTGGCATCACTAACTTTTAAAATCCACCTTTAATTCCTATTAAAATCTCAAAAGACACTAAAAATTAATGGATAACCGTTCTAATTAATGGATAAAACCATTTTAACTAAGTAATAATCGTGTCTTTCAACTTGGAAGCTCAAAAGCCTTAGCAGTTTGCCTTATCATTTAAATATATAAAAACAAAGACAAGTAACTCTATGCTTTAAGTAGAGGAAAAATAAGATGGACTGGAGCTCGGAGAAATGGGAGGGAGTGGAAGGCATAAAAAGGGATGGTGAGAAGAAGATTAGGTCGATCAGGAAGTAAACTTATAGGAATGAAGTTTTGAACTTCTTTAAGATTTGCAAGAGTCGATGATCATTACAGTTTAACAAGATTGGTTCCATAATCATCTTTTAAACATGTTAGAAATTGGGTGTTTTAATTCTTGTCTTGATATTATCCCATCTAATCTTTTCTCATCCTTAGTTTCTAAATTCAAAAAGCGGAAGAGTTCCTTTTTAACTAATTATTTATCAATAATTTACTATTTTCAAATTTTCATTCATTTATTTATAATATAATCATTATTTTTCCCTTACTTTCTTTTATTTAATTTGGTGTTCAAATAATTGTTTTGTCATTCTTTGTTTTCTTTTCTTCTTAGGGTGTAACAATAATTAATTTTCATACTGTGAAATGTGAATTAACATTTTGCATACAAGAGTTCGATCATCTAAATAGTATATAATCTCTCACTCGAATTATATGTATTTTCGCGCATATTATACAACGCATTTGATTTAAATTTCATTCTCTAAGGTTTCTAGAATATTTTAATAATTTTGAGTGCGAGAATTTGACCATCTAAATAGCATATATTCTCTCATCAAAATGATCTTTTTAACTTTTTATATGTACTTTCACTTATGTTATATAATTAATTTGATTTAAATTTCATCAATTTAGACTCTTAGGATATTTCAGACATTTTGAGTGCGAGAATTTAATCATCTACACTCGAATGAGCTTTAACTTTTTCTATGTACTTTCACTTATGTTTTATAACAATAAGGAGGATAAATATTCATCAGTTAACGAAATTTATATATTTTTTAATTTTCTTATAACTTAATTACATCATTTAATAATATTTATGTAATATTTGTAATTTATTAAATTTTATATTCATTATATATGGAGCACACGCGCAACGTGCGTGTCTAGAGACTAGTACTATATTATAAACATAAAGTTTCAAGTTAAAGATTGAAAAACCAAAATACCCATAAAAAATTGATTGCCTTTTTAACCTTAAATGTCAATTAAATTACTACAAGGATTTGTGTGCCTGTGAGTTTTTTCAATACAATAAATAGTACAAGATGGTTAATGATCCATTTAAACACAATAAAGTAGATTCACCGCATTATTAGCAACTCAAAGTATCTTGATGATTAGAATTCTGGGGGAAAAAACCGGATGTGTACATTGCGTCACTGCCTAAGTAATTGTTCAAGTTAAAGGCATGATTTCTTCGACGTCCTCTTTTTAAAAGATGATCTTCCTTAAGACTCTTATTTATACTCCGCTCCACCTTCAACATCTTTCATACAATTCAAGAAAGATAAGCACAACAACACATGCAGTTAAGGTATGTCTTTACGGCCATTCAACAGCATAATCCCTGTTTCTACTCAATACGTTATCATCCCATTTTCCTTGAACTCCTAATCTTTCTTATCTCTCTATAATGTATGGCTTTTATAATATATTTGATTTCAATGTATGCGTTGTAATTTAAATCCCAAGAGCAAAGAAAAAAAAATGAAAATGATTAAGAATACCATTAAATATACAACTCTAGATGATAAGTCTAAGGGCCCGTTTGGCCATAAAAAAAGATTTCGTTTTTTCTAAAATTTTTTTCATGTTTTTCCGAAATCAGTGTTTGGCCATGAATTTTTTAATTTTCACTTGAAGATGAATTTCGAAATTTTTCGAAAATTTAAAAACCTCCAAAAAACTATTTTTCAAAATTTTCACTTTAGATTACGCATAAAAATTTAAAAACAACCGAAAAGTTATATTCATGTCCAAACACTACTCTAATTTTTAAATACCATTTTTAATTTTTTTAAAATTTTTTTCCCGAAATTTTACAATTCTTACGTCCAAACGGCCATTAAATGTCCATATATCTTCATAATGTGAAACATTTATGGGTATATCAAACTAAGGGCTGATGGTGTCCTCTTCACACGTAGATATCTTTTTTCTACTGTTAAGACTCCTAAAACTCAGAAACAAAACGAATTGATGACCCATGCGCATATTCAAGCATATGATATTAATTAGTGAACATTTTGAACTCTTAAATTTTGTTGCCAAGCTAAAATTGATACATCCAATTGGCAGCAATGGTGTATATAGGGCATCTTAATAGAATATTTTGTGGTTTATAAAATATTTGTAATCATTAATAAGAGATACACGTGCAATGCACGAATCCAAATACTAGTAAATAAAAAAGGGCCAAATAAATTGTCAACGCGGGGAGAAATATTTCTTTTTAATAGTCAGGCTTAATAAATAAATCAAAAGTAATTCCAAACAAATACGGGAGGAAGTATTAATTCTGTTGGAATTGGCAAGTTTATTTCTCTTTCTAATTTGTATTTTAATAATTTTGAAACTTCAACTTTGTTAAAGCTCTGTCCTAAAATTTACACTTATCGTCTTACGGTGATGATGTTTACCAGTAAAATAATACAGTTGAATTTATACGTAATTTTTAGACAAGTGAATTAATTTGATCCTGAAATAATAAAATAATTGAAGAATTATGCAATACTTAGCCTTGAGTTGGAGACGAAATAACAGAAAAAGCAGTTTCAGGAATAGGGTTTTCGAGCACAACAACAATGAAATAAAAAACAAGAAGATAAGATTGTATTAAGCTTTGAATAGAATGTTGCATGAGTTTGTCCGAAAATTCTCCCTCTATAATAATAACTGAGCTCACTATTTATAGCTACGTCTAGGGAAGGAGGTCCTAGGATCGTGCCCCTCTTTAATGTCAATTACGAGGGTCATTGATGAAGATGTAACGATGAACATAAATACCAAATTTTCTGTAACGGGCAATCGTTCTTAACGCCACGAAATATTCTCTATTAAATGAAGAGTATTCACCACATCTTTATGAGCGTTATTCTTTTCGGTGACAAACAGAACAATTGTCTTCGGTCTTGGCCATCCCCCCGTCTTGGGTTCCATGTGTCCCTCTTTTGGACGGCCACATGTCATAACATATTTTACCCTTATACAGATGATCCCCATGCCTTCCGGTGACACAACTTTGTGTTACCGGGAAGTTGGTAGAAACGCTCTTTTGGTGGGAATTACTATAACTCCCTCTAAAGACTTCTGATGGTTGATTAGACGCATGTCTCTCCGCATTTAATGCCCCAAACACGCGCCATCCCACGATTCAGTACAACTTTTCGATTCTCGAGGTAATCATGGTCATGAAATTTAGCCGCCAAAACCTTTACTTGTACGCATCAACCTTCTCCTCTATACTTCATAATTTTACAAGCTTCTCTAATTTGACTTGCATCATGCCCTTCATCTTTTCTCTAATTCTCTTCAAGTAAAAACCATTTCTTTCTTCCATACAATGGCTTCTTCCTCAAAGCGTAACAGTTTTTCAAAGAACAAGAACAAGGCCGAGGATTATGCTCCTCAACTAGTAGGCTCCATCATCCCTAGAAGTCTTGTTACCACAAATGTCACGACCAAAACTTCGCATGTCGTGATGGAGCCTATCTCAATACTAGGCAAGCTGATAACCTCAATAAAACACTATAATCTTTTAAATTTGAAAATATAATATTTAAATTTATTAGAAAATCTCGCAAATACTGATACAAATACACTCTCGAAACCCGGTGTCACTGAGTACATGAGCTTCTAAATGACAACATATTCTGATTGACAAAAATACTATCTGAAAATATAGGACAATAGAAATAACTGAAAGGGAAGACAGTCAAGGTCTGCGGATGCCAAACACCTACCTTGATAGTCTCAAACAGGTAAATCCCAAAATCTAGCAAACACCGTATCCGGAAGTACCTGGATCTACGCACGAGGTACAGGATATAGTGTGAGTACAACCAACTCAATAAGTATCGCAAATAAACAAGGCAAGATAAGAGAAGCTTAATTTGTTGAATTCACTAGTTAAATCATGTACAACTATATCCTGTTCAACAGTATTATGGCATGAAGGGGAAAGAATGCAAGTAAATCAGATAATGATAAAAAAAATACGCGTTTCCCACATTGCACGGACAACTCACGTGCTGCACGGACAACTCACCTGCTAACAATAGAATCTGCAAAGACAACTCAAGTGAAAGACGGACAACTCACGTGTCAATAATCTCAATATATGGATCCGCACGGATAACTCACATGCTGCACAAACAACTTACGTACCAAAGTATCAATATATGGATCCGCACGGACAACTCACGTGCCACAGTATCATATAATAGCAATAAAGCAATGGTATAGGTATATAATGAATGAAATAAGATTTTCTTCTCCCTGGACTGGTATAAATAACATGCTAAAGTGTAGGCCTGTGCAAAATGTACTATCGTAATTAATCCGGGAATTTCATCAATGAAAACCGTTTATCAAGTTTGTTCCGGGATTTAAACCTCTGAGTAAACCCATCATGGTTTACTTAAAAATCACATAAATTGTTACCACATGTTAGATATCAAATCTCGAAGCTTAACAGTCATTTATGGACTTATAGGAGCCCGAGCACAATCCAAACATAAATACACAACCCCGGTGCCCCTACATGGGACTATCCCTACACATGTGCGCACCCAAAAGCACGTGGATATCACAGCAATTCAAGCAACTAGTGCCTTAACCGAGTTTAAGTACGATACTTACCTCAAGCAACTCGAATCACTCCGCTAGCAAGCCTTTGCCTCGCGAATCGGCCTCTAAACGCCTCGAATCTAGTCACAATAATTCGATACAGTCAACACAAATTATAGGAATCAATTCCATATAAAAATACTAAATTGTCCAACAAAATCCGAAATTCAACTCAAAATCATTAGTGGGGCCCACGTCTCGGAACCCGACAAAAATTACAAAATATGAATGCCCATTCAACCACGAGTCCAACCATATCGAATTTACCAAATTCCGACATCAACTCGACCTCTAAATATTAAATTCTTATTCTGAAATCCCTAGGACGAAATCCTCGAATTTCACCCCTAAAACACGTAATCTAGTCGAAATACTCAATAATAATTCAATATTATTGACTAACAATGAAGTGACTTACCTCAAGTTTCCCCGTGAATTATCTCTGAACAATCGCCCCAAATCGTGTTTGAAATGTCCAATAATGAGAAAATCTCGGACCCCTCTATTTTAGTAGCCTGACTAGTATTTTCGCTTTTCCGAAATAATTAATAGCATCTACGGTTTCACTTTTGTGGAAAATCCACCGCTTCTTCAGTTTTGCCAAGGCTGCATTTCTTCCATTCTGCGATCGCCTTTCCGCTTCTACGTTCTCCAGTGCACCTGCGATTTCTTGTCAGCATCTGCGGTCACGTAGTTGCGGAACTTTTCCCCGCACCTGCGGCCACTGCTCCTGTAACGACCCGACTTGTTGTTTTGAATATTTATGCTCCTTTCAACTATTTCAAGTTCTTGAATAGCTTCATATGATATATTATGACGTATGTGAATCATCGGTTTTGATGTTTCAGGTGTTTCGGGATTAGTTCGGAAGAAATAAATTTCATGTTGGAAACTTAAATGAGAAGAGTTGACCGGAGTTTTGGCTTTTGTGCAAACGACTCCAGAATAGAGTTTTGATTATTCCAATAGCTCCATATGATGATTTTGGACTTACGAGTGTCTGAAAAATTATTTGAAAGTCCATAGTTAAATTAGGCTTGAAATGGCGAAAGTAGGAAACATAAGTTTAAAAGTTTGACGGGGGAGTTGACTTTTGATATCAGGGTCGAAATCCAGTTCTGAAAATTTTCATAGGTCCGTTATGTCATTTATGACCCTTGTGCAAAATTTAAGGTCAGTCGGACTTGATTCGGTAGGTTTCAACATCGAATGTAGAAGTTGGAATTTGTTAGTTTTCATTAGGCTTGAATTGGGGTGTGATTCATGATTTTAGCATTGTTTGATGTGATTTGAGGCCACGACTAAGTTCGTATCGTGCTTTAGGACTTGGTAGTATATTTGGTTGGGGTCCTGGGGGCCTGGGGTGTGTTTCGGTTATGTTTCGGGTATTATCAGATCATTTAGCGCTACTCTGGATGCTGGTTTTCTGATGTCTAGTTTTGTTCTTCGCGTTCGCGAGGAGCCTCTCGCGTTTGTGAAGAAGGATTTGGCTTCTGGGATTTTGTTCTTCGCGTTCGCGAAGAGACTCTCGCATTCGTGAAGAAGGAATTTCTACTGTCCGTCACCCGATTTTGGAAGCTTATATCTTGTAATCTATAAAGAATTTGGGGATGATCCAAAAATGAAAGTTGTATTTCTTTGTGTCTAGTTTGCAGAAAAGCAAACCGTTTTACATTTGGAGTTGTGTACAAAAAGGTAAGATTGATACATTACAGGCTATCTGGGAAGAGTTTGTAAATCGCGAAGAAGAAATTTCTGCTGCACAAGGCTGATTTAGAAGCTTATATCTCGAAATCTATAAGGACTTAGAAGATGAGAGAAACATAAAAGATGTAGCCCCTGATGTCTAGTTTTCAGAAATTTAAACCATTAATCATTTGGAGTTTTGTACAAAATGTTATGACCATTATATTAGAGGCTGCCAGGGAAGGGTTTGGAAATGGCTGTTGAGGAATTTGTTCATTGCGAACGCAAAGAGCAAACCCCTGGGAAGTAGATTTAAGTTCTTCCCATTTTCCATTTTTAACAATTTGGAGCTCAGGGAGAGGTGATTTTCAAGGGAAACAACGAGGTAAGTGTTCTTAACTCAACTTTGGTCAAATTACCCGAATCTCTTGCTATTTTTAAGGTTGAAAAATTGTGAAAACCCTTAAGGTTAAATTGAAGATTTTAGGGTCGAGTTGATGTCGGAATTTGGTAAATTTGGTATGGTTGGACTCGTGGTTGAATCCCCCCCCCCCCGGGG
>MCJB01048652.1:119764-132806 GCA_002018475.1 Nicotiana obtusifolia | reverse complement strand
GTTTAAACCCCCCCCCCCCGGGCGATTTTGAGTGTAATTTCAGATTTTTGTTGGAAAATTAGTATTTTCATATGGAATTAATTTCTATAAATTGTGTTGAATATATCAAATTAATTGTGACTAGATTCGACGCGTTCAGAGGCCGATTCGTGAGGCAAAGGCATATTGGATAAAGAATTACACGGTTTGAGGTAAGTAACACTTCTAAACTTGGTTCTGAGGGTATAAATCCCCGAATTACATATTATGTGAATTGTATGGAGATGACACACATACTAGGTGACGGGCATGTGGGCGTGCACCATAGAAATTGTGACTTAAATAAATTCTGTGAAGCCGCATAATTGAAGAATCATGTCATTATCCACATATCCTCCACGTGTTAGAGAGAATTGAGCTGAGACTCATGTTAAAGATCATGTTTAGGCTACTTGCCAATATTTTGGGACCCACAGGGTCGTGTTGCTATTGAATTTATTATTTAAATTGTAATTTTTGTATTCAATCACATTCATCAGTTGCATATCATATCTCAGTCTCTGTTGTCATTCATTGGGACATCATAACATCAGGTCAGGTTGATTTTCATGTCATTGAGAGCTCGAGGGATTGGAGCTTTTGAGTGATATTTACGGGATCGGGCTGCACGCTGCAACATGTATTATTTATTTATGCCTGGATCTAGCTATTATAGTGCTTGGGCTAAAGGAGCCCATCCGGAGTCTGCACCCCTCACAGTGAGTGCGATTGATTTTATATTGAGGGATGGATCTTCCTGGACATGGATCTTGTCCGAATCATTTATATATGGGGATGGATCTTCTCCTGGGCATTGATCTTGCCCGAATCATTTCCTTTGAGGGATGGATCTTCCCTAGACATGGATCTTGTCCGAATCATTTATATTTGGGGATGGATCTTCCCTGGACATAGATCTTATCCGAATCATTTATATTTGGGGATGGATCTTCCCTTGGGCTGGATTGGCCTTATACAATACTGAGTGACTAACTGTCAGTTGATTTTTATATACATATGGGATGGATCTTCCCTGGGCTGGATCGTCCATATACAGTACTGAGTGATTGAGTATTTTGAGATTTTGAGTACACGAGGGTAGGTGCATCACATACAGCATGTACAATGGCGTGTAGATATAGAGATGCCATATTCCTCATATCATTCAGAATCGATCTATTTTTTGTACTGAGTTTAGCTGTTGAACTTGAAAGCATGCCTATATTTTTGTACTATTATTTTATACTGGACTGTACCTGTTGAGCTCGTCACTACTTTCAGCCCAAAGGTTAATCTTGCTGCTTATTGAGTACATGGGGTCGGTTGTACTCATATTACACTTCTGCACCTTGCGTGCAGATTTCTAATGCTGATGTAGCTGCATACGGGCAGAGTTGGATTTGAAGATGTACATGTATTCCAGTCATTGCTGCCTCTTGTTCATTGTAGCTTTAGAATTTTTAATCTGTTCGTGTATACTTCAGACAGATGACGTATTTTTATTTCACACCAGCTTTGTAAATTCTAATCTTAGAAGCTCATGATTTGTACTACCAGTCCTTCGGGAATGTTTTAGAGTCAGTTAAATATTAATTGAACCGGATATTTGTAAATTGATTTCCTTAACGGGTTAGGTTAGGTGCCATCAAGGCTAGTTGGATTTTAGGTCGTGATAGATCCCTCTCCCTTTTCCGCTTCTGCACTGCCATGCTTGCTTTTGCAAGCTCGCACCTGCGAGCCAAGTTCTGCAAGTGCGATTGCATCAAAAGGAAGAAAGTTTTCAGCTTTGTTCCAAGTCCGATTTCGATCCGTTAATCATCCGAAACTCACCCGAGGCTCTCGGGACCTCAACCAAATACACCAACAAGTCTTATAACATCATACGAATTTAGTAGAGGCCTCAAATCAAATCAAACAACGATAAAACCACGAATCGCATCCCAATTTAAGCCTAATGAAAACTAACAAATTCCAACTTCTACATTCGATGCCAAAACCTATCAAATCAAGTCCGATTGAGTTTAAAATTTTTCTCACAAGTCATAAATGACATAAGGGACTTATGAAATTTTCAGAACTGGATTCCGATCCCAATAACATTAAAGTCAACTTCCGGTCAAACTTCTAAACCTTCCATTTCCTAATTTTGCCATTTCAAGCCAAAATCAACTACGGACTTCCAAATAATTTTTCGGACACACTCCTAAGTCCAAAATCATCATAAGGAGCTATTGGAATCATCAAACTCTATTCTGGAGTCGTTTAACCATGAGTCAACATCCGGTCAACCTTTTCAACTTAAGTTTTCATCCTTGAGACTAAGCATCTCAATTCATTCTAAAACCTTACCGGACCTGAACCAACTACCCCGACAAGTCACATAACAACTGTAAAGCACAAAATGAGCAGTAAATGGGGGAACGGGGTTGTAATACTCAAAAATACCGGCCAGGTCGTTACATTCTCCCCCTCTTAAACAAACGTGTGTCCTCGAACGAGAATTATACCTGGAGCCTCAAATAGGTGTGGATACTTGCTCCACATCTCCCGCTCAGTCTCCCAAGTAGCTTCTCCGACTGGCTGGCCTCTCCACTGCACTTTCACTGAAGCTATGTTCTTTGATCTCAATTTTCGAACATGCCGGTCAAAAATAGCCACCGGCTCTACATCCTAAGTCAAATTACCATCAAACTGAACCGCACTGAAATCCAAAACATGAGAAGGATCTCTGACATAGTTCCGGAGCATGGATACATGGAACACTGGATGAACACCCCAAGCCACCTCTCTAATCCTTTGAAGTATTTCAAAAGGCCTAATGTACTGAGGACTCAACTTGCTCTTCTTCCCGAACCTCATAACACCCTTCATAGGCAAAACTCAGAGTAGTACCTTTTCTCCTACCATGTAAGCAACATCGCGAACCTTCCGGTCGGCATAACTCTTTTGTCTAGACTGCGCCGTGTGAAGTCGTTCCTGAATTAATTTAAACTTTTCCAAAGCATCCTGAACTAAATCAGTACCTAATAGCCTAGCCTCACCCGGCTCAAACCAACCCACCAGAGATCAACACTGTCTTCCATACAAAGCCTCATACGGAGCCATCTGAATGCTCGATTGGTAGCTGTTGTATAGGCAAACTCTGCAAGTGGAAGAAACTAATCCCAAGAACCCTCAAAATCTATAAAAAAAGCACGTAACATATCTTCCAGTATCTAAATAGTGCGCTCGGACTGTCCGTCCGTTTGAGGGTGAAATGTTGTACTCAACTGAACCTATGTGCCTAACTTTTGCTGCACTGCTCTCCAAAACTATGATGTGAACTGTGTGCCCCAATCTGAAATGATGGACACTGGCACACTGTGCAGGCGAATAATCTCGCGGATATAAATCTCAGCCAGCCGCTCCGAAGAATAAGTAGTACCGACTGGAATAAAATGCGCGGACTTCATTAACCGATCCACAATCACCCAAATAGCATCAAACTTCCTCGAAGTTCGTGGGAGTCTAACTATGAAGTCCATGGTAATACGCTCCCGCTTCCACTCCAGAATTTCAAGTCTCTGAAGCAATCAGCCCGGTCTCTGATGCTCGTACTTCACCTGCTGACAATTTAAACACCGAGCTACAAAACCCACTATATCTTTCTTCATCCTTCTCCACCAATAGTGCTGTCCCAAGTCCTGATTCATCTTCGCGGCACCCGGATGAATCGAACATCGCGAATTGGGGGCCTCCTCAAGAATCAACACCCGTAGTCCATCTACATTTTGCACACAAATCCAACCCTGCATTCTGAACATCCCATCATCTTTAATAGCAACATCTTTGGCATCGCTGCTGAACTGTGTCCTTCAGGACAAGCAAATGGGCGATGATCATACTGGCGCTTTCTGATGCAGTCATAAAAAGAAGACCGAGAAATAACACAAGCTAGAACCCGACTGGGCTCCGAAACATCTAATCTCACAAACTGGTTAGCTAAGGCCCGAACATCAACTGCAAGAGGCCTCTCACTAACAGGAATGAATGCAAGGCTAGCCATACTCACCGCCTTCCTACTCAAGGCATCGGCCACCACATTAGCCTTCCCAAGATGATACATAATAGTAATAACATAGTCCTTTAGTAGCTCCAAACATCTCCGCTGTCTCAAATTTAGATCTTTTTGTTTGAACAAGTGCTGGAGACTCTGATGGTCCGTAAATAATTCACAAGACACACCGTAGAGGTAGTGCCTCCAAATCTTTAGTGCATGAATAATGGCTGCCAACTCTAAGTCATGAACATGGTAGTTCTTTTCATGTGGCTTCAATTGGCGCGAAGCATAAGCAATCACTCTACCCTCCTGAATTAAGACACACCCAATACCGATCCAAGAAACATCACTATACACTGTATAAGAGGCTGAAGCTAAAGGCAAAACTAGATCTGGAGCTGTGGTCAAGGCAGTCTTGAGCTTCTAGAAGCTCTCTTCACGCTCATCCGACCACTAGAATGGAGCACCCTTTTAGGTTAATCTGGTCAAGGGCGATGCAATAGATGAGAAGCCTCCACAAAGCAACGATAATACCCGGCCAAGCCGAGAAAACTCTGAATCTCAGTAGCTGAAGATGGCCTGAGCCAACTCTGAACTACCTCTAGCTTCTTCAGATCTACTTGAATCCCCTCACTGGTCACAACGTGCCCTAAGAACGCCACTGAACTAAGCCAAAACTCACACTTGGAGAACTTGGCATAAAGTTTCTCCTCCGTCAACCTTTGTAATATAATACCCAAGTGTTGTGCATGCTCCTCCTGGCTACGTAAGTACACCAGGATATCATTAATAAATGCTACAATGAATGAATCAAGATATGGCTGGAATATACTGTTCATCAAGTGCATGAACGTTGCTGGGGCGTTGGTCAGCCCAAAAGGCATCACGAGAAATTCATAGGGACCAAAGCGAGTCCTGAATGCCATCTTTAAAATATCTGAATCCTGAATCTTCAACTAGTGATACCCATACCTTAAATCAATCTTAGAGAACACCCTCGCTCCCTGAAGCTGGTCAAATAAATCAGCAATACGTGGCAAATGATACTTGTTCTTCATTGTAACTTTGTTCAACTGCCTGTAGTCGATGCACATCCGCATAGTACTGTCTTTCTTTTTCATAAATAAAACTGGTGCATCCCAAGGTGACACACTAGGCCTAAGAAAACCCTTATCAAGAAGTTCCTGAAGTTGCTCTTTCAATTCCTTCAACTCAATTGGTGCCATACGATACGGAGGAATAAAAATGGGCTGAGTGCCCGACACCAAGTCAATACCAACTTCAATATCCCTGTCGGATGGCATACCCGGCAGGTCTGCAGGAAATACATCTGGAAAGTCTTATGCTACTGGTACAGAATCAATAGCAGGAGTGTTTGCATCAACATCTCTCACAAAGGCCAAATATGACAAACATCTCTTCCAAACCATCCGTTGGGCCTTTAAATAAGAAAGTACCTTGCTGGGAACATAATCTAGAGAACCTCTCCACTCGACCCTCGGCAACCCGGGTATCGCCAAATGTCATGGTTTTTGCGTGACGGTCCAGAATTGCATGACATGGAGACAACCAATCCATACCTAAGATTACATCGAAATCAACCATACTAAGCAATAAGAGATCAACTCTAATCTCCAGTCCCCCAATAGTCACTACACATGACTGATATACATAGTCCACAACAATAGTATCGCCCACCGACCTAGATACATGAACAGGTGAAACTAAGGACTCACGGGACAAATCCAGATAACGAGCAAAATATGATGATACATACGAATTTGTGGAACCAGGGTCAAATAATATAGAAGCTTCCCTATGGCACAGAGATAATACCTTGATCACTACATCAGAAGCAACGACATCTGGCGTGGAAGGAATAGCATAGAATCAGGCTTGACCGCCACTTGATCGGCCTCCCCCTCTTGGGCGACCCCTAGCTGTCTGAGCCCTTCCCCGAGCTGGGTGGGTGGGTGGTGGAACTGCTGGTGCTGGTACCATTGGACGAGAACTCTGCTATGGAGTCCCGCTAAAAAATCTAGGGCAATCTCTCTTAATATGACCCAAGTCCCCATACTCGAAACCGCCCCTCCTCTGACAGAGCTGCTGCTCTTGATAAACCGAGGCACTGCTGTAGAAACCTGAGAAACGAGGAATGGTGAGAACTCTACGCTAGTAGTGCACTGAATGAGGACTGGCCTGAGCAAGCACTATAAGAACTGTAGATGTCTGATGCACCACGCTGGGCTAAACAAGCCATCTGAGCGGGCCTATAAGGTCAGCCCTTGCTCTGGTAGGGCTATCCCTTAGAATGAACACCACTAGGATTACCCAGACCACGAGACCTCTTGGCCTCCCTCTCCTCACACTCTTAAATATGGACCATCTCTAGCCGCTGATCATTATCAACCACCTCGACGAATTTAGCACCTGCTACATTCCAAGAGTCATAACAAAACAGAACTGTTGGTTGAGTCCATTAATGAACCTCCTGATGTTCTCCTTCTCAGTAGGAACCAACCAAACTGCATGACGAGCCCATTTTGAAAACAACATCTCATACTAGGTCATGGATAGGTCCTTATGACGTAAATGCTCGAACTGCCTGCGCAGTTACTCTTTGCGGGTCTGTGGCACAAACTTCTCCAGGAATAATATGGAGAACTCATTCCATGATAGTGGTGATGCACCAACTAGTGGTAGTAAATAAGATCCCACTGGTCTCCAGAATACCCGATATACGAAGAATCCACTGGCAACTGTCCAAGAAATCTTAAGCATCCTCTGACTCAATTCCACTGAATGATGGAGGACGGAGCCTCCCAAACCTCTCTAGTCTCTTCTGCTCCTCATCGTCGATAATAGGACCCACTTGGGCCTGAGCAGCTGCAACTGGCTGGACTGGTAGTGCCCCCGGTATCTGAAGTCCCTGCACTACCTGCTCTAGAGTACGGGCGACAAGGGTATGAGTATCTCCCCCGGCCTGAGAAGTGGCTGGTGTGGCTTGTGCCGAAACCACCTGAGCAAGGCCAGTGTAAACAGTCAATACCTAGGCCAAAGCCTCTTGAAGGCTTGGAATCACAATAGGCATAGCTAGTGCCTAAGCTGGTTCCACTGGCTCAACTATATCTGGAACCTGCTCCTGAACTGGAGCAACTGGTGGTTCTACAGGTGCTGCTCTAACTGCTATAAGAGCTACACCTCGGCCTCTACCGCGACCCCGGCCTTTCGTGGACCTAACTGGTGGCACTGGTGGCTGACCGTCTGACCCGGTAGTACTTGTCCTCACCATCTGTGAGAGAATAGAATAGTAGAAATCTAGTTTTCGGAATTAACAAATTCACATGACAGAATACAAGAAAGTGACATTTTCCTAAGGGTTCGGCAGCCTGTCGAAGATAAGTACAGACGTCTCTGTACCTATCCGTGAGACTCTACTAAACCTGATCATGACTCGTGAGACCTATGTAACCTAGGCTCTGATACCAACTTGTCACGATCCAAAATTCGCATGTCGTGATGGCACCTATCTCAATACTAGGAAAGCCGATAACCTCAATAAAACAATATAATCTTTTAAGTTTGAAACATAATATTTAAATTTAATAGAAAATCCCGCAGGTACTAATACAAATATATTCTCAAAACCCAGTGACACTGAGTACATGAGCATCTAAATGACAACATAGTCTGACTGATAAAAATACTGTCTGAAATATAGGATAGCACAAATAACTGAAAGGGAAGAGAGTCAAGGTCTGCGGATGCCAAGCAGCTACCTCGATAGTCTCCACCAGGTAAATCCCCTAATCTTGCAACTGCCATATTCGGAAGTATCTGGATCTGCACACGAGGTGCAGGGTATAGTATAAGTACAACCAACTCAATAAGTATCGCAAATAAACAGGGCAAAGTAAGAGAAGTTTAATTTGCTGAATTCACTAGTTAAATCATGTACAACTACATCCTACTCAACAACATTATGGCATGTAGGGGAAATAAAGCAAGTAAATTAGATAATGATAAAAATAATATGAGTTTCCTACATTGCACGGACAACTCACCTGCTGCACGGACAACTCATGTGCTAACAATAGAATCTGCACAGACAACTCATGTGTGACACAGACAACTCACGTGTCAATAATCTCAATATATGGATCCGCACGGACAACTCACATGCTGTATGGACAACTCACGTGCTGCACGGACAACTCACGTGCCACAATATAATACAATAGCAATAAATCAAGGGTACATGTGTATAATGAATGGAATAAGATTTTCTTCTCCCCGGACTGGTATAAATAACATGCTAAAGTGTAGGCTTGTGCAAAATGTACTATCGCAACTAATCCGAGAATTTCATCAATGATAAATTTTTATCAAGTATGTCCGGGATTTAAACCTCTGAGTAAACACATCATGGTTTACTTAAATCACATAAATTGTTACCTCATGTTAGATATCAAAGCTCGAAGCTTAGCAGTCATTTATGAGCTTGTAGGAGCTCGAGCACAATCCAAACATAAATACACAACCCCGGTGCCCGCACATGGGATCATCCGCACACATGTGCGCACCCAAAAACACGTGGCTATTATAACAATTCAGGCAACTAGTGCCTCAACCGAGTTTAAATATGATACTTACCTCAAGCAACTGGAATCACTCCGCTAGCAAGCCTTTGCCTCGCGAATCGGCCTCTGAACGCCTCAAATCTAGTCACAATAATTTGATACAGTCAACACAAATTATAGGAATCAATTCAATATGAAAATACTAAATTTTCCAACAAAATCTGAAATTCAACTCAAAATCATTAGTGAGGCCCACGTCTTGGAACTCAACAAAAGTTATAAAATATGAACGCCCATTCAACCACAAGTCCAACCATACCAAATTTAACAAATCCTCGAATTTCACCTCAAAAACACGTAATCTAGTCAAAATACTCAATGATAATTTAATATTATTGACTAAAAATGATCACGAGTGATTTACCTCAAGTTTCCCCATGAATTCTCTCTGAAAAATCGCCCCAAACCGTGTTTGAAATGTCCAAAAATGAGAAAATCTCGGACCTCTCAATTTTTGTAGCCTGACCTGTATTTTTGCTTCTGCTGAATAATTAACCGCATATGCGATTCCGCTTTTGCAAAAAATCCACCTCTTTTGCGGTTTTGCCAAGGTTGCATTGCCTCCGGTTTTGCGATCGCCTTTCCGCTTTTGCGGACTCGCTTTTACAAGAAGCAATCTGCTTCTGCATTCTCCAGCACACCTGCAATTTCTTGTCCGCATCTGCGGTCACGCAGATGTGGAACTTTTTCCCGCACCTGCGGCCACTGCGCCCGTCTCCCTTTTCCGCTTCTACGCTTCCATGCTTGCTTCTGCCAGCTCGCACCTGTGAGCCAAGTTTCGCAGGTGCGATTGCATCAGAAGGCAAAAAGTTTTTAGCTTTGTTCTATGTCCGATTTCAATCCGTTAACCATTAAAAACTCACCCCAGGCCCTCGGGACCTTAACCAAATACACCAACAAGTCCTAAAATATCATAAGAACTTAGTCGAGGCCTCAAATCACATCAAACAACGCTAAAACCACGAATGGCACCCCAATTCAAGCCTAATAAAAACTAACTAATTCGAACTTCTACATTCGATGTCGGAACCTATCAAATCAAGTCCGATTTGAAGATAAATTTACTACTACTAATTCTCATACATAGGCTATCAGTAGGTATCCTTCTTCCATCTGTCCTTCTAGCATTCTTGCTGTGAAGGAAGACTGCCGCTGTCACAATTTCGATATTGTTGCTCCTGATATATCGGAGCGAGTGACCCTACCCAAGGAGGATTTTACATATTTTACATGTATCCCTTTACTTTGGGTGCATTCTCTTTGAGTGATAAGCTTGACTTCGTTATTGCAGAGTTTTGCCTCCGCTACTAGGTGTGTTTGGCACAAGTAAGTCCTTCTGTATGGAGGACAGCTTCTTGCCTTCGGCGTATGTGCCAGGAGAGGGGAGAAGAGCTAACTTTAGCTCATATGATAGATCTCTATTCTCCCAAGATCTTCGGGGGGAGGGGGATGATAAACCTCTGCAAGAGTGGCCACCATGCTCTATTGTCTAGCATCGATGACGACAATGACCGTGGATGGATGGAATAATTTATTACTGTTGCCACAAACGATATCATTCCGGCAACAGCTTCATCCTTTCCGGCATCTTGGAATCGCACTCGTAAGCTCTTTATTTAATATTTTTATTATTAATTATTCTTCTATACCAGTATTGATCCTCCATTCTTCATCTGTTTCAGCAACCTGATGGATCCCACGATAGTTGAAGGTTTGGACCGGTGGGTCCAGAAGATCTATGATGTTACGACGCCTGAAACTTGCTTGTGGAAAGAACTGACACCTAAATACGGGTGGAAAGCCAAAACTCATGGTAATTCAGACTCATCGTGTTTCAATTTTTCATGTGAAGAACTTGGTTGATCCCTTATACCTTGTCTATGAAATCAGGTCTACTCTCGGCCTCTACTGCTGTCCCAGAGGAGGACATCTTACCTGATCATGCTGATGCAGTGAGGCTGCTTCAGGAGGCGCTTACTCGAACAGGTTATCTCCGGGCCTGTATCGGGTACAAGTGTATCATTATGGAGTGCCCAGCCGGAGGACAAACAACCAAAAAGAAGACGCTTCTCTGTGGCTGCGGAAAAATATAAGAGGGCAAAGACTACTGCCCCCGAGTCATCTCCGGTAGTGATGATGACTGGCCCTCCTTCCAGGTCGGTCGTAGACAATGTGATGATCGATGATGGTGAAGAAGCTAGTGATGAGGGAGCTTCTCTACATAGAAGACGATGATCCTCATCATCTTAATAGGATGCTCGGCCCGTTAAGATTGTTACACCATCCGACGATGATGTTTTGACACTTTAGGGAGAGTTTGATTTGGTAGATAATGCCACTCCCGTCTTCGAGCCCCAATTGCTGTGCTCGATGCTACGGGGCTGAGTAGCAGGTCCTTGTCGTCTTTGATTAGCGAGCATCCAACAACCAGCACTGCATTTGATGCAGCAGCTTCTCACTCTTCAACCCCATCAGCTTCATTTCCACTTTCGCCTACACCAGCAACTGCTTCTTCCGCATCTATTCTTCCACTAGCCGCTGCCACATCACCTCCATTGGCCATACTTGATCATGAAGGAAGTGTTCCTCTTCCCCAATCCCAGTTCATGGGAATTCGGGGCAAAATTATGCTCCCCCCTCTGGAGATATGCAAGGGAGGAGGAATGTTACTCTTTCGGTCTCCACCGTATGCAACTTGCTACCTCGGTAGGTGGAGCTTGCTAATTACCTGAAGCCTTTGGCTTCAGAAAAGGATTGGGAAAAGATTCAGGCTCTCTCGGGAGTGTGCTTGTTGAACAACGCCATCCACAACACAGTAGTGGTATATTCTTTACTTCTTTTGTTGTTTCTGCTATTTTTGTATAAACACATCATGAGTTTGTTTTTCTCATTTTATAGGCCGACTTTCTTACTTCTGAGGGCCTTCAAAGGTCGATTAGGGAAAAGGAGGAACTTACCTTTGAGCAGGATCAACTTTTGGTTGAACGGGACCAAGTCGTTATTTGCCTCTCAGAATTGGAAACTAAGGTGTGTTGGAAACTCGTTTGCAGTAAAGTGAGCCGGAAGTGGAGACCCTTAGCCAAGAGATTACTCCATTGAGCGTCAAATTTGAAGAGGCTAGGGCCAAATGGGCTGAAGTCCATAATGCCATTCTTGCTGCATCCAATCAGGAGGCTGTGTTTGCTGAAAGATTGAACAAATTAGAGGCAGCCTTGAATTCCAAGGCTGAAGAACTTGCTGCTGTAGAGGTGAAATATGCCCAGCTAGAGGAGAAGCACAAAAGGACCATTGAGCATAATAAGATTTTTAGCTCTTCTATCCGCGAGCTCGATGTTAGCCTCAAGTCCGTTAGATGCACCTGGAAAACCTTTCTGTCGAAGTGACTCAACTCAAAGAAGAACTCAAGCACCGAGCAACTTCTTTTGTTGTAGAGAAAATTTATGCTATGTACAGCATGAGGATGAAAACCTTGGAAGAGGCCAAAGCTGGTATCATTGATTTTGATGCCGAAATTGCTAAGGCCGGTGAGCTTGATTTAGCTGCTAAAGTGGTCTCCCAGTAAGGTCTGATGCTCCTAGTCCTTCTGGATCCGGTTCTGAGTTATCGGGAACTGAAGAAGAATCGGAGGATGATAATGCTGAAGGGCAAACTGGTGAAGATCAAAATGTTGAGCCATCGGTGGATCCATCTACTACTCCCGAGGACGCATACACTTCTCTTCCTCCGGGTTCCGGAGATACAACAGTTTAGCTTCTCTTTTTCTTTTTCCAATTCTTGTATATGTGTTGTTTTGGCATGTTATTGTAAATAGAAACATCGTTTTGCTCAAGCTTTTGTTTGAGTCTTTTTTTCGTTTGAATATTCATGCAAATCTTTAACCTTTGCATTTTCTTCCTTTTGCTTAAGAGTTTTGCACAAGCTTTTCTATTTGTGTCTTATTATGTAAAGCCTTAGGTGAATTTTCCCTGAAATCATTTTGATTATGGGCATAAATTCTTCCAAAACCAACCTCTTTACCGTGAGGGTTTTTATAAGAGAGGGCTCTCTTATGTTTACGGTGCTCTTGAAGAGGACGTCTCCTGTTCTTTACGGCATGTTTAACTTTCAAATGACAAAGTTAATTCATCGTTTAGAAAAGAAACAGGATAAAAACAAAGGGATTTCATTTCACTTTATTCCTTCTATTTTCAAAAAGTACATAAGCATTTGCTATGCTAATTTGTACAACTTGTTTCTACGGGGCTGACCGTGCAGTCGCCGGTCCCAACGATACAATTATGTTTTCGATTTTTCTTCCCGGTAGATGTGGCTTGTCATTGAATCTACATATCATCCCCCCCCCCCC
>MCJB01048652.1:95212-119744 GCA_002018475.1 Nicotiana obtusifolia | reverse complement strand
TCCCCCCCCCCCAAGTGTTCGAATGTGAAGAACGCGAATTAGAACACTGGAAGTCTTGTATCATCGAGGATTCCACCAATGAATTGCTAGATAATCCTTAACTTGGTAACATATTTTACTTCCCCACAGGAATTTATGCTATCGAGTGAAGGACTATCTAACAATCCTCTAGTGGTTTGTGTTCTTGAACGGCCGGGAAACCTTTGCTCAATAGCAAACTTAACTTTCCGGTGGGAATTTTCTATAGAGAAAAAGATTATCTAACCGTCCCTGAGTGGATCTTTGCTTGTGTGCTTGCTATTAAAGTTCTTATTGTTTTTGTCTTCATAGTATGTTTTCTGTTGCTGCCTCGTCAAAAACCTTGCCAAAAAAACCCAATTGGGACAAAAATTAAACGAAGGGAAAAAGAGTGCAGCACATACTTTCCGCTCGGATAATTCATCAGCAATAAAATCTTTTGAGGTGCGCCACGTTCCAGTTGTTGGGCAACTTTTCTCCATTTTGGTTCTCCAATTCATATGAACCTTTTTTGGTGACAGCTGAAACTCGGTAAGGGCTTTCCCACGTCGCGCCTACCTTCCCTGCATTGGGCTCCCGGGTTTTTTGAGTTACTTTCGTTAGGACCAAGTCTCCTACTTTGAAATAATGGAGGTTGGCTCTTCGAGTATAATACCGCTCCAGTCTCTATTTTTGGGCTGCCATTCTTATATGAGCCAAGTCCCTGCGCTCATCGAGTAACTCCAAGTTGACTAACATTGCTTCGTTGTTTGATTCTTCATCTGCTTGGAAATATCTTAAGGTGGGTTCCCCTACTTCTACCAGGGTTAAAGCTTCTGCACCGTACACAAGGGAAAAGGGAGTTTCTCCTGTGCTCGATTTGGTCATTGTTCAGTATGCCCATAGAAATTCGGGTAACTCCTCAGGCCAATTACCTTTTCCGCTTCCAACCTTTTCTTGAGGTTTTGCATAATTAGTTTGTTAGTTGACTCCGCTAGACCGTTTGCACTCGGATGATAGGGTGAAGATGTGATCCTCTTTATTTTTAAATATTCGAGGAACTTTGTATCTTTTGCATCGATAAATTGTGGCCCACTGTCGCATACTATCTCTTTTAGTATTTCGAACCTGCAAACTATGTTTTCCCACAAAAAATCCACCACTTTGCGCTCGCCGATCTTCTGATAAGAACCTGCTTCCACCCACTTAGAAAAATACTCTGTCAAAATTAAAAGAAATCTTACCTTTCTGGTAGCCGGAGGTAATGGTCCGACGATGTCCATCCCCCATTTCATGAACGACCATGGGGATAGAATCGAATGTAAGGGTTCTGCCGGTTGATGCACCAGTGATGCGTAGCATTGGCACTTATCACATTTTCGTTAGATGTTTTGGCATCTTGTTCCATACGAGGCCAATAATACCCCGCCCTTACCAACTTCAGCACTAAAGAATATGTGCCTGAATGGTTGCCGCATATCCCTTCGTGAACCTCTCTCATGACATAGTTAGCTTCGGATGCCCCTAAGCATCAGGCTAGCGGGCCTTGGAAAGATTTTCTATACAATTAGCTTCTCTTGAAGCTATATCGGCGCTGCTTTGGCTCGCAGCACACGTGATGCTTTGGGGTCTTAGGGTAGCTTTCCATGCTCGAGATAATCGATGATTTCATTTCCCCAGTCCCAGACCAAATTAGTTGCATTTACCTCATAATAACCATCAGTATCCAGGACTGAGTTCATCAATTGTACTACCATCTTGGATTCCGATCCCTTTATTCCCTTCGATGATCCAAGGTTAGCTAATGTGTCTGCTTCTGCGTTATATTCCCTCGAGATATGAGTAATCGACCACCCTCGGAATCACGCCAACAGAGCCTATACCTTTACCACGTATTATTGCATGTGCTCCTTTTTGGTTTTGAAGATCCCATAGACCTGATTTACCACCAGCTGTGAGTTGCATTTGATTTTGATGATCTCATTTCACGACCCGAATCCCAAACCCAGTCTTGATGGCGCCTCTCGTGAAGACAAGGCCAGCCAATTCGAACCATAACTCATTTTAAGCAATAAATTTAACAAGAGAACAACACAACACAGTTTAATAGCAGTCATTTACGGAAAAAAACATAATGAACCATCCCAACAACAGCCCGAAATCGGGGTGTCACAAAGTCATGAGCAACTAATGAAATCCTAATAACAAGATTACTATTACAATATCTCTGGCACAATTGTTTGAAGAAAGTGGAAATAACAATATAAAGAGATACGGGGCTGCGGACGCCAACAACTACCTCGTAGTCTCTGAGTCACCGCTCTGGCAATGCCTCAGCGCGGAATCAATAACGCCTGAATCTGCACACATGGTGAAGGGAGTAATGTGAGTACTTCCAACTCAGTGAGTAGCACATATAAATAATGACTGAAAGTAAGGAAACACGTAAAGCACAAGGCAATGCATAATGAAGTAGTAAATCATTATTTGAAAACAGTAAATCAGTAAGAAATCATTTAAAAATCTTCCCAACTCTGATTACCAGCTGCCATTGTTACCAACTGTAACCTACAGTTGTCATTGTTACCAACTGTAATATTCCTGGGCTCAGTATCAATCCCACAGCTCTGGTTACCAGTTGTCATTGTTACCAACTGGAACCTACAGTTGTCATTGTTACCAACTGTAATATCTCTGGTTACCAGTTGTCATCATATCAATCAAGCCACCTCGTGGCGTATATACAGTATCTCAGGCTCTCGGCCTCATATCACTCAGTAAAACCTCACACTTGGCCCTCGGCCGCACTCAGTCAGAAAATCATCACAAGCCCCTCGGGCATAGTAAAATAGTAGTTCTTAGCCCAAACATCATTTCAAATATTGTGTAAATCTCAAAACTGAGTAAAAAGTGGCTGAGTTGTACAACAATGGAAACAACATGACTGAGTTCAAGTAATAAGTACAAATAGTGAGGAAATAGTGATAAAAATCCCCGGAGGGTTCAAACAATTGGCACGAGGCCCAAATATGGCAATCAACCCAAAACATGATGATATCAAATAGGTTTCAATCAAATATGTAGTAAAAATCATCAATCGGGACGGACCAAGTCACAGTCCCAGTAGTAAACGACCCCACGCTCATCATCGAGCGTGTGCCTCACTTCAATATAGCACTACGATGTGCAAATCCGGGGTTTTGAACCCTCAAGACATCATTTACAATCACTACTCACCTCGAACCGGCTAAATTCCTAGCTCACGACGCCTTTGCCCTTCGAATTGGCCTCCACGTGCGTCGAATCCCAATGTTTCTCTCGAAAATCCTTCAAGATTTCGCTTCCATCCGAGTTCCCTAGCTCCAATTATGTTCAAGATGGTCAAAACCCCCTTCTTTAAGAATTTGTTCAAGAAAATCTCTTTTGGATATAGTTTTGAGGTTGATTTGTTGTGATTTTAGGGTGTTTGGAGGTGTTTCTCTTTATGGGTAACGGAAAATGGCTTTTGCATGGCAAATGGGCACTGATTTCTGTTTATAAAGGGGCCAAAAATGGAGACAAAAATACCCCTGTCCGGCCCTATATGCGATCGCATATCTGTCGCAGAACAGATATACGGTCCGCATACTTGACGTGGCCACCACAAAAGTGGCCCTAGCCTTCACCGCAATTTCAATATGAAGCATGGTTTGCGGTCCGTATTTCAGGTTTGCGATCACATTTTCGACCGCTTTCTTGACGTTAAATTTTGTTCTGTTTTTCTATCTCAGTTTATGGTCTCAATGTCAGATATGCGGTCCGCATGTTAGATATGCGGTCCGCATTTCCTACCGCATTTCTGACATGAACTTTGCCCAGGAACCTGCTTGGGTTTGCGATCTCTTGGAGAGATATGCGGTCCGCATTTGAGAAATGCGACCGTATTCTCGACACCTGGTGTTCTGCAACTTTCTTTTCCAACAATTAATTAGTCCGTTTAACCACCCAAAATTCACCAACATACTCCACAACATCATTCAAACTTGTTCCAACCTTCGGAACGCTCAAACAACCTCTCAACGCCCAATTCGAGTCGGACTCTGTTGATCTAAACCCAACCAAACCTTGTCCGAATGACCCAAAATTTTGCACGCAAGTCCTAAATCACATATCGAAGCTACAGCGACTTTCAGAAATTCATTCCGACCCTCGGATCAAAATTTCACCTATCAACCGGAAATCGCCAAATTCTAACTTTACCAATTCAAGCCTAGTTCTATACCGGACCTCCAAAACAAATTCCGATCACACTCCTAAGTCATAAATCACCTCCCGAAACTAACCGAACCATCGGAACTCACACCCGAGCCTCGTAACTCATAAGTCAATATCCGGTTGACTTTTTCGATTTAACCCTTCTTGAAAGAGACTAAGTGTCCAATTTCTTACCCAATTCACTCCGAACGCAACTGCTCAACTTGGTTACGTAAAACACAGATAATAACGAGACAGAAAATGGGAAAGACGGAGCAGTAACCCACGAGACGACTGGCCGGGTCGTCACATCTCAAAGTCAAGTCCCCAGGCCAATTCGAGCCTTGCAATCAAAGCTTCATACTCTACTTCATTGTTAGTTAAAGGGACTGTTCTAATGGCTTGCCTTAGGGTTTCCCCCGAAGGCGTGATTAAGACTATACCAAGCCCAGATCCTTTTATGTTGGAAGCTCCGTCCGCAAAAAAGGTCCAGATCCCTGATGTTGATTCCGACACCATTATTGCCTCCTTGATTGCTAGAGGCAGTATTCCTCGATTGAAATAGGCGTCGAAGTCAGCCAAGACTTGCAACTTAATTCCAGTCCCTGGCTTATGTTCTATGTCGAACTCACTCATTTCGACGGCCCATTTGGTTAATCTACCTGAGAGCTCGGGTTTATAGAGGATGTTTCGCAAAGGTAAAGTGGTCACCACGACTATCGGGTGGAACTGGAAGTAGGGCCTCAGCTTCCGATCGTACTACAAGAGCTAAGGCTAGTTTCTACAAATATGGTTAGCGAGTTTTTGCTCCCATTAAAATTTTACTAACATAATAAGTGGAGATTTTGTACCTTCGTCCTCACGGACTAAAACCGCACTTACCTCGACTACCTAGACTGCGAGGTAGACTAAAAGCGTTTCACCTTCTTTTGGTTTTGAAAGCAATGGAGGGCTTGAAAAGTATTTTTTCAAATCCCTCAAAGCATGATGGCACTCAGGGTCTATTCGAAATTATTATTCTTTTTGAGTAGTGTGGAGAAACAATGACATTTTTCTAATGACCGGGAAATGAACCTACTCAAAGTTGCCAATCTCCCCGTGAGCCTTTGGACTTCCTTCACGTTTGACAGTTGGTCCGGGATGTCTTCTATGGCCTTAATCTTATCGGGGCTTACCTCAATTCCCCTTTGTGATACCAGAAATCTCAGAAACTTACCAGAGCTGACCCCGAAGTTATACTTCCTTAGGATGTCAAAAGTTTCTTGCAGATGTTTAAGGTGAACACCCGCATTCAAAGACTTAATGATCATTTCGTCTATATAAACTTCCACAATTTTTCCTATTTGATTTTCAAACTTCTTGTTCATGAGCCGTTGATAAGTGGCTCCGGCATTTTCAAACCCGAAGGGCATCACATTGTAGCAATATGTACCGAAAGTCGTTATAAACAAAGTCTTTTCCTGATCCTCCGGGTTCATCTTAATTTGGTTGTACTCGGAATAATCATCGAGGAAACTCATCAACTCGTGCCCGGCCATGGCATCAATCATTTGATCGATGTTTGGTAGTAGGAACAAGTCATTCGGGCATGCCTTATTAAGATCTTTATAATCTACACACATGCAAAATTTATGTTCTTCTTAGGAACTATTACTACATTGGCTAACCAGTCTAGATATTTTACCTCTCGAATCGAACCGATATTAAGTAAGCAGGTTACCTCGTCTTTGACGAATTTATTCTTGGCTTCGGCAATAGGGCATTTCTTTTGTTTACCGGAGGTATGGTAGGATCAAAACTTAACTTGTGTACGGCTACTTCTATTGGGGTACCTGTCATATCCTCATGCGACCAAGCAAAACAATCGGCATTAGATTTAAGGAATTTAATAAAGTCAGACCTGAGTTCCGGGTGCAGTCCTGTCCCCAAGTGGAACTTCCTTTCTAGGAATTCTTCGAACAATGCAACTTGCTCAAGCTCGTCTACTGTGGATTTCGTTGCATTCGTCTCTTCTGGAACCTGGAAATATCTCGGCACCTGATAATATTCCAACGCCTCTGCCCTCGGGCTAACTTCATCTAGTTCAGGAGCAGGTGTCGGTTCCTGTAATTGCTATGCCGCGCGTTCCTTTCCTTTGCTACTGGCGATCGAAATTGCATTCATCTCCCTTGCCGCCGGTTGGTCACCCCTTATCTGATTAATTCCTTCGGGTGGAAACTTCAACAACTGATGATATGTTGATGGTATAGCATTCATCTCGTGCAACCATGGCCTTCCTAGAATGATGTCATACCCCATATCACCATCTACCACTTCGAAGCGAGTTTTTTTCATTACTCTTTCGGCATTTGTGAGTAATAAAATTTCTCCTCGGGTTGTCACGCTTGCGAGGTTGAATGCGACGAGGAGCTTTGTGGCCGGAATAATGCTTCCGGTGAGTTTAGCTTGCTCTAATACTCTCCATTGTATGATATTAGCCAAACTTCCTGGATCCACTAGAACATGTTTAATCTTAAAATCTAGCACATTTAAAGAAATTACCAGTGCGTCATTGTGTGGTAGCAGCAGTCCGTCTGCGTCCTCCTCCGTAAAAGTGATATCGTCTTCCCGGAGCCTTTTACTATGAGTTATTGATACTTTCATATTTTTTGCTGCCGAAAAGGTGACCCTGTTGATCTCGTTTACTCCAAAGATCATATTGATTGTTTGGTGCGGGGAATCTTCTCCTTCTTTCGAGGGTTCCGCATTGTCCCGGTTACTACCATAATTGTTCTTAGGCCGGTCACTCAAGAATTCTCTGAGGTGTTCATTCTTCAATAATGTTGCCACTTCTTCCCTGAGGTGTCGGTAGTCCCCTGTCTGGTGGCCATTCGTCCCATGGTATTCACACCATAAGTTGGGATCCCTCTGGTTAGGATCAGATCTCATTGGTTTCGGGAACCGTGCTTCTTTGATGTTTTGCATGGCTGACACCAACTCCACTATACTGACGTGATAAGAGAAAAATATCATGCATAGCTGAGCTGGAATCTAATTTTTAGTACTAATATTTTTTCTTTCTTTGCAGGAATAATTAAACTAATAATAAAAAGGAACAATGAGAAGAAAAAGTCACTTTCCAAATCTGCAAAGAAGAATTATAATGCTGAAAAGTTAAAAGTAAAGTGGTGTATTCAACCTTACAAATGATGAAAGTATTTGTGCACATGAAAAAATCCAAGCAAATGGCCCACTTGCCGATTTGGAGGATTACATTTCAGCAAACTTTACAACTACACGCACATGCAGGTTGCCAACTTGAGAAAATATATGTGAGAAATTAGCGTACATATATACTTTTTCATCAATAAATAGCGCTACATTAAGCTTCTCACTACAACAGAAAATTGAGAGGAGAGTTTCTTTTTTGTTGCTTCTTTCAGTACTTTCTTTTCTTCTTTTAACTATTACAGTGTCTTAATTTCTAGTTCCGAATAAATTATAATGTTGGAAATTACACTAGCACCTATTTTTAATTAAATAGAGGGACTTATTATCTTGAATATTTCTTTCTAATTTCTTATTTAATGGGCAAGAATATTTCCGCTGTCAGTACTAACTCCATTATGGAGTAACTTTTCTTGTGTTGGGAGAGTGACAGATTTTAATATTTCTATGTAATAGTAGATATTATCCCTCAATTTCACATGTTTGAGTTGAAATTTTTTCCATTTAAATTTTATCTGCTTTATAGTCAGGTGTTATTTAATTTGTTAACATCTATCTATTTCGTACTATATATTAACTTCTTACTAATTCTGTAATCAAAAGAAGCGGAAGAGTAATATAGTTAATTTTGGTACTGATAGATGTTAACTTTTATTTAGTGACATCTAACTCTTTTATGTTAAAATTGATTCTACACTTATTTGTAATTAAAAGAGGCGAATATTGTAATAATCAATTATAACAAGCAGGGTAACCGAAAGAGACTTACTAAAAAGAGCAAGTTTTATTTTAAGCATATATTTCTGGATCTTTAATATTACTATTTTGACGATTAATTTGTATAACCGAGAGGATTGCAATTAATTGTTTAACTTAAGTAATAATATATAAATGTAATCGTGAGAGACATTTATATGTTTGTGAGAAATAAAATTGAAGGATAATTTTATCTATTATATAATAGAAATATTAAGTAAAGTTATGATCCCAATACCTTTTTATTATATTTTTAAAAAATAAAATATTTTCTATTGCTCTATTCATGCATTTTTAGTTAGTTAATTCACAACTCGATTCTTCCTGGTTTTCTCAAATAGTAATTAAAAGAAGAAATGTCTATAGAATAGATAAATCGATCTCTGTGGGTCTGACATCTTTCTATACTATAATTTGACAGAGTACGAGTTTAAATTTTATACACGCCAGACACTCGTCAAATTTTTGGCGTCGTTGTCGGGGATTGATAACATCTACTTCAGATTAATTGTTTTAATTATTAATTTGAGAACTTGTTGTTGTTGTTGTTGTTGTGTTGTTGTTATTGTTGTTGTTGTTGTTGTTGTTGTTGTTATTATTATTATTATTATTATTATTGTTATCTATTTTTTTTTTTGGCTACTGTAACTATTGTTACTAGTAATGTCTTTCCAGTTTTCTCTTATTAACAATATTACTACTTACTGTTTTAATATCGTTTTCTTTCTTCATCTTTTTAATTTTTATTTTACTCTACAGTATCGTACTGTTGTTTTTAGGATCAGCTAGCTCTTTTCATTTAAAAAAAATAATTAATAATTTGCTTTAAGGATTTCAGGTAGTTTATGACCCGCTCTTCTACATTAGAGTTAGCGAGTTACGACCCAGAAATTGAAAAATCTCTATAGGAAAGGGGAAACATCATATCCTCAAAGCATAGCTTGTGAAGAAATGGAGAACGGAGACCTAAACAACAACCAACTCCCGCCACATCAAGTAGAAGAATAGTTTGATGAGGTAGCTCCACAACGTGATAGAATACTCAGAGATTATGCAATGCCAAATCATTTTGAAGGAGAATCAAGTGTGAGAAGACCACCAATTGCAGCAAACAACTTTGAAATTTGCACATGCTTGATTCAAACCATTCAATAGTCATGTCAGTTTATTGGTGATACGAGTGAATATCTTCACACCCATCTAATTGATTTTCTTGAATTAGTTGAAACTTGCAGGTATAATGGAGTCACAACAGACGCGCTATTAGGTTGCGGCTTTTTCCCTTTTCATTAAAAGGTGAAGCCAAAATATGGTTGCAAAGTCTGCCGAGAGGTTCAATCACTACATGGGACCAAATGGATCAAAAATTTCTTAATAAATATTTTTCACCTGTAAAAACATTTAAAATGAAGCAATAAATCAATAATTTTGTGCAGACAAATATGAATCTGTATATCAAGCATGGGAACAATTAAAAGAAATGTTAAGAAAATGTCCACATCATGGTATCCAAGATCCTGACATCTTATATATTTTTTATCATGGTCTTAAACCCTCTACAATATTGATGCAGCATTAGGAGGATCCATAATGAGGAAAACCACTTCAGAAGTCATGCAATTGCTCAATGAAATTTCAGAAAATGATGTTCAATGGCCCTCTGATAGCATGATTGTTAAGAAAGCAGCAGGAGACAATCAAGTTGAAGCTTGGAATTCATTAGCGCAACAAATTGTAACTCTAACACAAAAAATTGAGGCTTTTCAGGTAAATACTCAATCATCATGTCAACATAAGAATTGTGACGGTTGTGGAGGTACTCATCCTAATCATGAGTTCCAAGCTTCAATGGAAAATAAAGAACAAGTAAATGCTATTGGTTATAGAACCAGTTATCCATTCGGCAGTCCTACGGCACAAAAACATCTGGGATTCCAATGGAGTAATCCAAATGGTGCTGAAAATCCTCAAAGATTTTCAATCAAAAGCAGCTGGCACAATGACCACCTGATTTTCAAAATCAAAATAGAGGGCAACAAGATTTTAAGCAATATCAACAACAGCCCCAAAAAGCTCATCAACAAAGCCTTGAAGACATGATGTACAAATTCATTAAAGCTACAGACGAGAAAGTTGAAAGTCAAAATTCAGCAATCAAGAATTTGGAAATCCAGATGTGTCACTACTCGACGCTCAATTGATAACAAGCACCCCACGTCGCGTAAGATTGAGTAGGAAGAAAATAAAGGCACAAGCCTCAATAGAATCAAACAACACGATGAGGAAATCAAGAAGGGAAGTTCTCCTAACAGTCCTGTAGCCTCTCGAAGATAAGTATAGACGTCTCCATATCGATCCACAAGACTCTACTAGACTTGCTCATGACTCGTGAGACCCAAGTTAACCTTACGCTCAGATACCAAGCTGTCACGACCCAAAAATCACTATAGGTCATGATGGCGCCTAACGCCACCGTCAGACAAGTCAACATTAATTTATCAATTTATTTACTCATTTTATTACTTTCGAGATCATAATCTCCGTTACTTAAATCGTATAAAATGGAATTTAAAGGGTAAAAGATAATAACTACGTGAACTACAATAACGAACAACTAGTAGGAACCCCTAAAAGCCGGTGTCATAAGTGCATGGGCATTTTTCTAAGGAGTACAACAATAATACTGCATCTGTCCCGAATGTAAAAAGACAGAATAAATAAATAGTACAATGGAGACTCGATGGACTGCGATGCATAGCCTGGAATGTAGCTCAGATAAAATCTCCTCAACAGGTGCGCCTACGCACCGAGGTTATCATCAAATGAATCTGTCAGATCCTGCACATGTAGCGCAAAAGTGCAGCATGAGTACGTAAATCAACGCGTATCCAGTAAGTATCTAGACTAACCCCGGAGAAGTAGTGACGAGGGGTCGATATTAACACTTACTAAAGGTCCAATAACACTCACTAAAGGTCCAATAAAGCAATAAAACATTAGTAGATATGAGGCATACGACAATGATGAGGTAAATCAATAAGTTACATAATCTTCCAATTTATTCTTTAAAAGCATAAATTTCTAAATCTTTTATACTACCTTAACAACTCAGAAAAATGTCAAGTGTCATTATCAAATAAATAAGGAATATCATAGAAAAATTCCTGGCATCAATGGAGAGATTATCTCGTGAATATTCGGGTTACTAGCGATATAACGCACGATTCTGCCGAGGTCGTTCGGCCCAATCCAAAATAATGTGTGCACTGCCGAGGGTCGTGCGGCACGAACCATAGATGCATCTATATACTGCCGATGCATTTGGCCCGCTCCTAAAGAAAAGGAAGGAAGTTACCGAATTACGAGACATGTGTTTGCGATACATCACATGAGCATAAAATGAATATAATCTTTATCATTTCTCAAATAACTCGCCCAAAACTCAAAGTGTTAAGGCTTGGCCTAGTGTGCACATATTTATTTCTTAATCGATTTTAGGTATAAGCCGGCAAAATGAGTTCAAATAATTCAAATATTACATGATAAGATCCTAAAACTACCTAGACATAAACATTTTGTAGTTATGTACGGACTCTCCTCACATCATGCGTACGTAACACCCACAACTAGTTGCATATAACAATAAATATCACCTACGGGGTAGTTTCCCCCTCACAAGGTTAGACGAGACTTACCTTGCTCCGAAGCTCCATAACTGGCTCTAAAGCCTCTATAACACCTCGAACCAAAGCCCGTTGATCCAAAACTATTCAAACACTGTGCAACCCAATCAAAATGTATTCTAATACCCAAAATTAATCAATTTAAACAAATTTCCAACCCCGCTTGAAAAGTCGATAAAGTCAACCCTCAGGCTCACGTGCCCAGATTCCAAAACTTTTCGAAGATAAACTTTACCCATAACACCACGAACTCAAATACATGATTTATTCCTAATTCCATGTCCAATTTTGTGGTCAAAATCAAACTACCAATTTTTAGGTTTTCTACCAAAATCCTAAATTTCTACTAATTTTCATGCTTAAATCCATATACAACCCATGTTTTTAACTTGTAATAGGTGGGAATCACTTACCTTGTGTGGCTTGATGAAATATCGCCTCTTGAAGCTCTCCAAAAATTGCCCCAACCAAGAGAAAATGGGCCAAATCCTGTTTTTATAAAAACCTGTCTGCCCAGCGATATTTTCGCATCTGCAGAACATGAGCCACTTCAGCATCATAGAGTCCGCTTCTGTGGCTCCCTTCAGGCCCCTCAACCGCTGCATCTTCGGCCCCTCCAGCGCTTCTGGGCCTTCGCATTTGCAGCTCCTCATGCGCTTCTATGCCTCCGCTTCTGCGGCTCCTCATGCGCTTCTGCGGTCCCAGCCTTCTCAGCCATTCCTCTTCTACGCTCAAGGGCACTGCATCTGCACCATCGCAGATGCGGAAATGGTCTCGCACATGCGCTACTGCCCAGCTCGCCTAGAACTGCTCCTGCGACCCTCTTAGCCGCTTCTTCGGTTACGCACCTGCAGCAAATACCTTGCAGGTGCGGTTACACTAGATGCCAGCTGCTTCAGCATTTCCCCCAAGCCCAAACTCGATCCGTTTTCAATCTAATTCTCACCCGAGGCCCCATGGACCCCGTCCGAACATACCAACACATCCTAAAATACAATACAAACTTAGTCGAAGCCTTAAACCACATCAAACAACATCAAAATCATAAATCGCGAAAATTATAACTTTTCAGATTTCCAAATTTTATATCTTGTACCAAAATGTATCAAATCCATCCGGAATGACTTCAAATTTCACACACGAGTCATAAATGACATAATGAAGCTATTCCAAGGCTCAGAACCCCAAACGGATATCGATAACATCAAAATTGACTTCAAACCAAACTTATGAAATTCTTAAACTTTCAAAATGTTAATTTTCCATAATAAACGCCGAAATGCTCCTGGGTGAGAACGTACGCCCAAGTCCGAAATCTTCGTACGAACCTATTGGAACCTTGAAATCCCGATTCCGATGTCGTTTACTCAAAAGTCAAATCTTAGTCAATCTCCCAGCTTAAAGCTTTCGGAATTAGAATTTTCTTTCCAAATCAACTCCAAACATCCCTAGGTTCAAATTCGACCACACATACAAGTCATAATACTTGAAGTGAAGCTACTCAAGGCCTCACATCGCCGAACAACGCGCTAGAGCTCAAAATGACCGGTCGGGTCGTTTCATTCTCCCCCACATAAAATTCGTCCTTGAACGTGTTAGGGACTAATCCGGAGTTGTCCAAAATCACTATTTATCGCCTCGTGCACCTACCTGTGCCACGACAATCCAGTTGAACACATTAGCTCGAGTCAGACTGAAGATCCTCCCTTTTATTTAGTCAATAAGCGTTAGAACCAAATTCAACCTCTGAATTTCTCTAGAAGACCTGTTAGATGAACATCGTACCAATCACCACACACTGTACCAAAACATGATCATGCACCTATGCCAAAATCACACCATGCACCACATAAGTTGGTTGCCCATAATAACATCCCTCGACCACAATAGCTGCAATTTCACGAATCCGATACCCACAACGCACCTCATGACACATATAAGTCCTATTCCAATTCTTGCAATACTGCCCCGACGAAAGAGACATGTAGAAACTCATAACCACTTGCCGAATCAATAATTCATGGAGTCTCTCCTCCTGACAAGAACCATTACCTCATTCTGGAAATAACGATATTTTCTATTTAATGTACTTAATATAAATCTGATTGCACAAATTTCAGGTCCAATAATCTCGTCTCACCCAGTACAAGCTGCTAAGGCAATAAGCCATTTCAGACACTGCCAAAAATCTTATAACGCGTCAACAAGCTACAATTCAAATGTGATACATAAGGAAGAACGAACTCCAGAGAAGGACTACCAGCCCGCGTAACGGATAAAACAACCAAATAGATGTTGTGGACCTACCTCAGGGACGAAAACAAGGCGCACAAAATAAGTGTAAGGAACTACGCTCAACACCTCGTTGTTGCGGCGTGCAACCCGATCCAACTTGAAACTGTTGCGGCATGCAACCCGATCCATATAACATGCCCGGGTGGCATGCCACCCGATCTAGACAATATACCTGTGGTAGCGTGCCACGTGATCCGCACATAACATCAAGAAGATAAATACACACATCAAGCCATAACGCTTATACTTACGAATACCCGAATATTGACCACAAGCATGTCAAGTGCATAATACAAATCCCGGGGAGATGGATAGCACAATACAATATGAAACCCAAGCACGACTAAGGTGCAATGATGACCTGCATCTCGAGAGAGATCCTGCTCACATAACACCACAAGCTACACGGGACCTCAAAACATGTGCGAATAATCAAGTTGTCTCACAACCCACATGTCAGGACAGAGATTACATGGAACAGCTGATGACAGGAATAACATCCCATATGCCCGAAGACTCCTCTCTAAGAAATGCTATGACGAACGAACACATCCGTCCTGACATAGAGCACACACTCACATTAGACCCACCAACGGGCCTCACACCGATTATGATCATACCATATTGGGCCAATAACCTTCTAAAGATCCAGAATGGCCCTATTCATGACACATAAGAACAGCCGTCAAATACCAAACAAACTCCCACGGTCCACAGCCTAAGGAATAGAAATCCTGTCAGGCATAAATTCTCGCATTTGCGATATTACCATAACCTCCATACTTGGATTTTAATCTTTAACAATCAAGTGACTAACATGCCACACTCATAATAATCTCCCCGTAGGGTACGCTCCCATGACCTTCCGCAGTAGCTAAAAACGTCTGCACATCCATACCACCAACCGTTCTAATTCTGTAAAGCAAATCAAGAATCCACAAATCAATACACAAATCCTCTTACACAGAACGTCGTCCTCAGGTGACACTAAAGAAAATGCTAGCTTACTCTGAACATCTGAATTTCCCCCTGCTCATCCGAGCCCGTGATATTCTTGTCAACACCGAACCGCAACTTTGATCCTCAACTTTCAAATTCTCATGCCGCTCACTGCACCTATCATGCCGCTACGCGAGAATACAAGAATTCATCATAATCCCTGAACTACTAGCAGAATAAGCACTTCATTGGATAGAAACCTTTCACTTAGCTCATTTCAGAAGGACCAATGCAACACGCAACTGAATTCTCCAACCACATAAAATACAAACCTCAAGTCGTGATCTAAACCGATATGACTCTTCCGAAGTCCATTTACACATCAAGGCCATTAGAATCAAATACCTCCCAAATCAATCAAGTTATGGTGGCTGTCAAGCCCTCACATACAACCACAAACCACATGTATGACTTCACATGCCGAAGGAACTGAGCATTGCCACAATCATGCCGGCTCAACCATTACTAACCGACCCAACTTCTTTCGATTTACCCTTGCCCTGACTTAGAAATATAATAGCTCCATTCACAACATAACGAACTCAATCCGCACTCATCCCTAGTGACCCGAATCGCAAGACCACATCATCTCAATACCAATGAATCATCTCATACCTCCTTACGCGCATAATAGAATCTCCAACTGGTGCACCCATTCTTCAAGACCTTCGACGAGTCCGAAGCTATTTCTTCCTTTCCTCTAATACTGCACTTTAATTCTTGAATCTACTAGGACCGTTGTCGAGAGTCACTCACCGTAACCTGGTCCTGAATATAACCAATTCCAGAGCTCTAATAGCACATGAACACTCTCTCGAAGAAGCACCCTACTGAATTCTCTTCCTTATACATCACATCCACAAGGAGCATAAACTTTGAGTCTTTCTAAAACCTGAACTTGAACTGATAAGGCAAAATATAGAACACATTCGACATGTTCCTTGCTCGAATCACTCCTGATATTTTCTTTTATAAATAATCCACCAACGCATCGATACTCAGAAACCGCATGAGCAGACAACCACGTGATCTAATCATAGATGGTGGGGCTCCCCCACTTAGCTTTAAGCTACCATCACATAATATAGATCCCACAACGTTTCCTCCTTATCATTTACCATGATCCTGTACTGTTAACTCGCCAAGTTTCTCGAAGTCTTTTGTTAAGCTTTTCATGAACATTCTGATTCATCAGTAACATTCGACAACCTACCGGGTAGCAAGTAGTATTCTTCGGAGAAGCTTCATCAACATCACACAACTACTAACCTACTCATAGAAGATAACCTAGTTGTAGAATTCCACACTGAAATCTTCCAACTGTGCTGAACTGGGTACTACTACCACGAAATTAGTAAACTCTTCTGAGCCCATGCTCGTCCATAAGCTGTACAAGTCTATTCCTTCCCCGCTGACATCAACTGAAAGTTCAATGATACCTTCCAAACTCAAAGCTATATTGCATCCATAACGATAATCAAATCTTCACACCTCTCTTTATTTCAAGCAAACTCTTCTCTGCCATATACAATCTTTCTCCATATAGGAACCACCATTCCAATTATACTCCGTGGACCTAGTCACTCCCACCATGCCTCCCAAATCGCTCTAATCTTCTTCAAGGTACGTGGCTATCTTACTACACTAATCCATATGCTACTCTACCACTCCCACTTCGGTCAAACCATCTCCTTTAAGCAACTTCTCGACCTCCGCTTCTCATACTTGACCTGCTAGTTATTCATCCACCACGAGACACCTCCCTCCATGTCCTTCCTCATACTTCGCTGCCCAAATGTTGCCTCAAATAAAATCCACACCTGTAGCACCGGAACTAATGAATTGCTACAACCTCTAAACCTCCTCGAAGATCATCTTTCTCGAGCCATCAATATTATAATTACCAATTCGATTCGGAACCGCTACACACCGCTATCTCTGACAACCGCTTCTTAAGCACCATTTCACAACACCCTGCCCCGAAGGAAAAAATCAAAGAAGACCATAACACCAGCGAACCTTAACGCATTTCCAACAAGGACGACGATACCACATCACAAATGAGAATTCCACCACGCTCGAAAATACTAAGTCCAATCACTTCATCAACCAGACCTGAACATCTATAGTCCGATTGCCTTTCCTCCGCTGGAACTAAATGCTGAACCCCTAAATCATGCACTGAGAAATCCGCTCTTCAAGTCATTCCCTGTCTCAACACATAAAAAAGCACCTTACCATCATACCAACATTGTGCGATGACAACGCATAGACATCGTAACAATCCGTGCACAGTCTCAAAACCATAGAAAATACAGATATTGAGCTGGAACAAAAGAACATCCTTCCGCAAGGCGACAAAAATAGCATGCCCGAACACGCAGGAAAAAAAAACATCCTGCACCACGTCTGCAGTACCAATACAACTACTCGACGCCCAATTGATAACAAGCACCCCACGTCGAGTAAGATTGAGTAGGAAGAAAATAAAGGCACAAGCCTCAATGGAATCAAAACGCACCATGAGTAAATCAAGAAGGGAAGTGCTCCTAACAGCCCTATAGCCTCTTGAAGATAAGAACAGACGTCTTTGTACCGATCCGCAAGACTCTACTAAACTAGCTCATGACTAGTGAGACCCAAGTGAACCTAACGATCTGATACCAAGCTTTCACGACCCAAAATCCGCAATAGGTCGTGATGGCGCCTAATGCTGCCGTCAAGCAAGCCAACGTTAATTTATTAATTTGTTTACTCATTTTATTACTTTCGAGACCATAATCTCCATTACTTAAATAGTGTAAAATGGAATTTACTGGGTAAAAGATAATAACTGCTTGAACTATAATAATGAACAACCAGTAGGAATCCCCAAAACCCAGTGTCACAAGTGCATGAGTTTTTTTCTAAGGAGTACAACAACAATACAGCATCTGTCCTGAATGTAGTAAGATAGAATAAATAAACAGTACAATAGAGACTCGGTGGACTGCGATGCGTAGCCTGGAATGCAGCTCACATAAAGTCTCCTCAACAGGTGCGCCTACACACCAAGGTGATCATTGAATGAACCTGTCTGATCCTGCACAATTAGTGCAGAAGTGTAGCATGAGTACGTAAATCAACGCGTACCCAGTAAGTATCTAGCCTAACCCTGGAGAAGTACTGACGAGGGGTCGACATTTACACTTACTAAAGGTCCAATAAAGCAATATAATAAAATATAAGCAGATATGAGGTATACAGCAATGATGAGGTAAATCTATAAGTTACATAATCTTCCAGTTTCTTCTTTCAAAGCATGAATTTCTAAATCATGTATACTACCTTAACAGCTCAGAAAAATATCAAGTGTCATTATCAAATAAATAAGGAATACCATAAAAAAATGTTGGGCATCAGTGGAGATATTAGCTCGTGAATATTTGGGTTACTAGCAATATAACGCACGATTCTGCCGAGGTCGTTTGGCCCCATCTGAAATAATGTGTACACTGCCTAGGATCGTGAGGAACAAACCATAGATGCATTTATATACTGCCGAAGCATTCGGCCCGCTCCACAAGAAAAGGAAGGAAGTTACCAATTTACGAGACACGTGTTTGCGATACATCACATGAGCATAAAATGAATATAATCTTTACCATTTCTTAAATAACTCGTCCAAAACTCAAAGTGTTAAGGCTTGGACCAGTGTGTTGGACCAGTGTGCATATATTTTTTCTATATCGATGTCAGTTTTACCTTCAATTAATTAAGCTGGCAAAATGAGTTCTAATAATTCAAATATAACATGATAAGATCCTAAGTCTACTCAAACATAAACATGTTGTAGCTACATATGGACTCTCGTCACCTCGTGCGTACGTACCACGCACAACTAGTTGCACATAACAATAAATATCACCTATGGGGTAGTTTCTCCCTTACAATGTTAGACAGGAGACTTACCTCACTCAGAAATTCCATAACCGGCTCCAAATCCTCTCTAACACCTCGAACCAAACATCGTCTATCAGAAACTATTCAAACAGTGTGCAACCTAATCAAAATGTATTCGAATACCCATAATTAATCAATTTAATCAAATTCCAATCCTGCTCGAAAAGTCGATAAATCCAACCCTCAGGCCCACGTGCCTGGATTCCAAAAATTAAAGATAAACTTTACCCATAACACCAATAACTCAAATATAGGATTTATTACTAATTCCATGTCCAATTTCGTGATCAAAATCCAAAAAATACTATTTCAAGGTTTTCTACCAAAATCCCAAATTTCTACAAATTTTCATGCTTAAATCCATATGCAACCCATGTTTTTAAGTTGTAATAGGTGGGAATCACTTACCTTGTGTTGCTTGATGAAATATCTCCCTTTGAAGCTCTCCAAAAATTGCCCAACCAAGTGAAAATGGCCCAAATCCCATTTTTATAAAAACCTCACTGCCCAGCGATATTTTCGCATCTGCGGAGCATGAGCCGCTTCTGCGTCATAGATCTGCTTTTGCGGCTCCCTTCAGGCCCCTCAACCTCCGCATTTTTGGCCGCTCCAACGCTTCTACGGCTCCTCATGCGCTTTTACTGTCCCATCTTTTTCCAGCCATTCAGCTTCTGCGCTCAAGGGTGCCGCATCTGCGCCATTGCAGATGCGGAAATGGTCTCGCACCTGCGCCACTACCCAGCTCGCTCAGAACCGCTCCTGTGACTCTTTTGGGTGCTTCTTCAGCTCCGCACCTTCGTCCAAAACCTCGCAGATGCAGTTACACCAGATGCCAGCTGCTTCAGCATTTCTCCCAAGCCCACTCTCGATCCATTTTCAAACCCGGGACCCCGTCCAAACATACCAACACATCCCAAAATACAATACCATCTTAGTCGAAGCCTTAAACCACATCAAACAACATCAAAATCACAAATCGCGCCTTGAATCAAACTTATAACTTTTCAAATTTAAAAATTCTATATCTTTTGCCTCAACGTATCAAATCAATCCGGAATGACTTCAAATTTCACACACGAGTCATAAATGACATAACGAAGTTATTCCAAGGCTCGAAACCCCAAATGGATATCGATAACATCAAACTCCACTACAAACCAAACTTATGAAATTCTTAAACTTTTAAAATGTTAATTTTTCATAATAAATGCTGAAATGCTCCCGGGGTGATCCGATACTCAGCCCGAATTTACGCTTAAGTCCGTAATCATCATACGAACCTATTGGAACCTTTATCCCGATTCTGAGGTCGTTTGCTCAAAAGTCAAACCTTAGTTAATCTTCCAACTTAAAGCTTCCGAAATTAGAATTTTCTTTCCAAATCAACTCTGAACTTCCCGAGGTTCAATTTCGATCACACATACAAGTCATAATACCTGAAGTAAAGCTACTCAAGGCCTCAAACTGCCGAACGACACGCTAGAGCTCAAAATAACTGGTCGGATCATTACCAGATGAGAAAAGTAGCAACCCTCATGTCTGGACAAATAAAAGGTGCTCTACCAAGTAACACCGAGAAAAACCCAAAGGAATATCTCAAAGCCATCTCTCTGTTGTATGGTAAAACTCTTGATAATCCATACGCAGATAGACAAGGAAAGTCACAAGAAGTGGAACAGGTAAATGAAGATGAATATAAAGATGATCAGTTAATTACTGATTCATTGGAAAGATGTTTGGCAAATTCAGGTACCACAAGTGATGATGACACTACAGTCAGAAAAGAAGCTGAAACGCTGGAAAAAGATTCAGAAAATGAGAAAGTTTCACTAGAAGAAGTTCAACAATAAATTGAACTCAAAACTCTTCCTTCTCATTTGAAATATATTTTTCTTGAACCTTAATTATTTTCAGTAATCATTTCATCTTCTTTGACTGGAGAACAGGAAATAAAACTAATTGGAGTTTTAAGAGAACACAAAAGAGTATTAGGGTGGACTATAGCTGACATTAGAGGAATCAGTCCAGCTATTTGCACGTACAGGATCTTTGTGGAGGATAATTACAAGCTAGTAGTCCAACCCCAAAGGAGACTGAACCCAGCAATGCAAGAAGTCGTCAAGAAAGAAGTAGTGAAACTTAAAGCGGCAGGTATCATCTATCCGATATCTGATAGCCCTTTGGTAAGTCCGGTGCAGGTAGTACCAAAGAAAGGAGGTATGACAGTAATAAAAAGTGAAGATAACGAACTCAAACCTACCAGAACAGTCACAGGATGGAGAGTATGTATTGATTACAGATGACTTAATGATGCCACAAGGAAAGATCATTTTCCTTTACCTTGTATCGACCAAATGCTTGAAAGAGTTGCAGGTCTTGGTTTATACTATTTTCTTGACGGATACTCTGGATATAATCAGAGACCAATTGCTCCAGAAGATCAGGAGAAAACCACATTCACATGCCCCCAAGGTACGTATGCTTACCGAAGAATGCCATTTGGACTATGTAATGCTCCTACTACATTTCAGTGCTGCATGTTGGCAGTTTTCTCAGACATGACTGAAAAGTTTCTTGAAATTTTCATGGATGATTTTACACTTTTTGGTAAGACATTTGAATATTATCTCTATCATTTAGCTTTGGTGCTTGAAAGATGAATTTGGCTCTTAATTGGGAAAAATATCACGTTATGGTAACAGAGGGAATTTTTTTAGGACATAAAATTTCTGCTAAAGGAATAGATATTTATAAGGCTAAAATTGTCTTATACCAGGATTATCCCCTCCTATCACTCTTAAAGGTATTAGAAGCTTCTTAGGGCATGTAGGTTTTATTAGAAGGTTTATAAAAGATTTTTCAAAAGTTTCAAAACCTCTTACTAACCTACTGATGAAAGATGTGAAGTTTGAATTTTCAAATAATTACAGGAAAGCATTTGAGATTCTCAAGGAACATTTGACTAATACTCCAATTGTTGTTTCTTCTGATTGGAGCGTACCATTTGAAATAATGTATGATGCAAGTGATATAGCAGTTGGTGCGATATTGGGCATAAAGAACTGCTTTCAATACTCTCATAGGCATATCTCCGTATAGACTAGTTTTTGGAAAAGCTTGTCATTTATCTATGGAAGTAGAACATAAATCATATTGGGCTATAAAGTTGTTAGATCTAAATTTACTAGATGCAAGTAAAAATCGTCTGTTGCAACTTGATGAATTGGAGGAGTTCAGACTTGAAGCATATGAAAATGCTAAATTGTACAAAGGAAAGACAAAAAAATGGCATGATAACTTCATTCGCCATAAGGAGTTTACAGTTGGAGACCAAGTTCTTTTGTACAATAGTTGGTTGAGATTATTCTCGAGAAAATTCAAGTCACGTTGGTCAGGACCATACATTGTAAGAAGTGACCCCCTATGGTGCCATTGAAATACAATGTACAGATGGGGGAGACAAATTCAAAGTAAACGGTCATCGTTTGAAGCCTTATATCAGTAGATTCTTCGACAAACAGACTTCAACAATCCTTTTTGCCTAATTTTTAAAATAAGTTGAGCTGGCGACGTTAAACTCAGAACCACTTTCTCTCGCTCTCCTTTATCTTTTATGTAATTATTAGTAGTAACATATAATATTTCCTTTCTAGTAAATATATATAATAATTGCATGTTTGTATTGTATTATATATGTGTGTGTATGTAGTATGTATTAATATATTTTTCCATGATAAAGAAGCACTCCCATGATTTCGACAATGAAAGTTTTCTCCTATCATGAAAAAGAACATTTTCTTTGCCATAATTATATGAGAGAAACCTTGAGAAGCCAAGAAAAAGGAAATGAGGACAGTTAAAAGACAAGGTAAAAAGAAAAGTATATGTTACAACTGAAAAAATATGTTTTTAGTAAAACTATAAAAAACAAAAACTGAAAAAACTTGATAAAATTTGAGTTGCCTTATTCCTAGGGCAACTTATTTCATGTACTTCCATGGATTTCTTGTTCGATTCTTTGCCATGGTCGTAATATGTTGAACCGAATATTTTTTTAGGACTTTTAGTTGTTTAATTTGTTTTGGTAAATAAGTTGGCTAAACTTGATTTAACTTGAAACGCATGAGACTTTAAAAAAAAAAAGACGAATTTGATTAAGTACCATTCATGGTTTTTATGATTACCTTTCTAAGCTCATACTTACTTATTGGTGATTGAAATCATAATATTCGTTGGTTCCAAGTGTATTGTGCGGTTAGCTTATATTGTCTTGTTCTCCTGCTTATTTGAAAATCTAGAACTTGCCTTTAATGTGGTTTGAAGCGAAAGTCTAGGTAGATCTTTGAGTTGAGAAATGAAACTAGGCCTTCTTTGTTGAGCCACAGCCTAAATTAACCTACCTTGATGATCTTTATCCCTAGTTAGCCCAGTTGAGCCTAAATAAATTTTTTTTTGTTGGTCGCCAAGCTTTAACCCTTTGCTTGTTTGTTGTTATGACTTATTATTTGTTCACCCAATTCCCTTTGGGCACTTTAAGAGTTGATCTAAATGTAAAAATATAGGGATGAGGTGTAATTGTGAAAAGAACTAGTGAAAGAATAATTGTTTGAACTTGTTAATCCTTTGAGATGTTGCCTGTAATGACTTGACTGGTCGTTTTCCTTTCTAGAACTCCGTTCCCCTAAATAAGACTCCCTGTACATGCTTTTACTGATTTATGACTTGCGGGGATGGTTAGTTCGAAATTTGGAAGGGCTCGGATTGAGGTCGGAGCACTTAATTCCTTAAGGTTGGCAAAAATGGCTAAGTTTGACATTGGTTAACGCTTTGCGTAAACGACCTCGGAATCGGGATTTAGCAGTTCTAGTAAGTTCATATGATGATTTCGGCCTTGGGCGTATGTCCGGATCGGGTTTTGGATGACTTCGGGAGCGTTTCGGCGCCTAATAGTGAAAGTTGGCTCTTTGAAGGTTTTAAAGTTCTTTAAATTTGGTTTGGACTAGGTTTTGGAACTATCGAGGTCTGATTGGGATTCTGAGACAGGAAATAGTTTCATATGGTGATACAAGACTTGCACGCAAAATTAGGTGTCATTCCGAGTAGATTAAGTATGATTCAGCGCGTTCGGAGCGATTTGGAAACTTGAAGTTCATATTATGATTCAATTTGGTTTTAGGGTGCGTTTCTTAGTTTCTTTGTGGTTTTACGCGTTTCGAGAGTCGATCAGGTCCGTATTACATTTATGGACTTGTTGGTGCATTTGGAAGGGATCCCGAGTGGCTTGGGCGGATTTCAGACTGCCCGGAGCTATGTTGGAAAAACCAGATTTTCAGTTCTGGTTTCCTTCTTTACGAACGCGGAAGGACCCTCAGGTTCGCAATGAAGGAATTGGGCTTGGGGAAACTTTGTGCTTCGTATTT